>LDNA01039557.1:0-10198 GCA_001455295.2 Enteromyxum leei | reverse complement strand
TAAAAACTTCTCATATATTAGTTAAATATATACGGAAGTTCTCATATATTAGTCAGAAATATATAAAAATTCACATATATTAGTCAGAAATATAGGACAGTTCTCATATATTAGTTAGAAGCACATAAAAATTCTATATATTAATTAGAAATTCAAAATATTTCCATATATTAGCCAGAAATATGTAATAATTCTCATTCATTAGCCAGCAATATATAAAGTATCCATATATTAGTTAGAAACATATAACATTTCTCATATATCAGTTAAATATATATAACAATTAAAAATATATTAATTAGAAATATGTGAACATTCTCAATATTAGTTAGAAACAAAAATACTCATGTATTAGTCAGAAATGACGGAGAACCAATAAAACAAATACGCAAGTACTTCATGATTGCTTATTCGAATCGACAAGAAAACTGAATGAACGAAAAAAAAGTTTATGCTTGTCAAAGAATATGACTAAAAGTTTAGTTATATTGAAATAAAGACTCTTCATATTGCAAGCACACTCTAAGTGACATTGAATCATCCATTCATTCTTTTTATGATTCCAAATTTTTTTCAAATTCCAAGACTAATCACAGGAAAATAAACAACCGAAGTAACAAATTGAATGAAAGTAGTTCAAAAATGTTCCAAATATAATCTCAGAATACATACCTAACAAACATAGCTTAACACACACTTTTTAATGTATTTCACGAACAGTCAGATACCCAAAAGGTCTTGAACAAAATGGTTCCCTTCTTCAAAGATTTGGGCATTATGTTTCACCAGATAACTCAGGAATTCTGCCAACGTAAAGATATTAAACATTAGCAGCACTAATGATGATTTACGTCTTTTTCGTGGTCAGTAAACCTGAACAAAATGAGTAAATTTTAATTACGTAATAATGAATCTTTATTTGGAAAATATGTGATCGGCATGATTATATACAAAGATTTGAATGATGAATACTATAAGATTTCGGTTATCTTCAAATCTAGTTGCTTTTCCTAAAAATTTCCAAGTTTTATTCATTCATTCAACCAAAAATGTAACTGTACACTTGATGAGCGAATGAAAAAACGAAGGAACTGCCTAATACTATAATCTCTAATCCGATTAAAATTAAGTAAGAGCTCAACATTTGTAAATAATAGAATGTCAGAATGATCAGCAATGAGAAAGACACGGATAATATATGTAGCCGACTTTCAAATCTTGTGAAACGGTTGTTAGATGAGCAAAATGGCTTTTCTTTTGATGTGTTATTAGTACTTTTATAGTTGAGTTTTATATCTAGGATTCGATGGAATCTTTGTATTATGAAGCCCTCAGTTCTGGTTCTGTAGATAACATATATACAAAATACCATGAACGATGTAAGTGTTTTAAAATTTTGATAGTTAAGTTGGTAGCGAAATTTCAAAATTGAATTCCTATCGTGTAAATATCAAAGATTTTGAAAATATATGTACTTTGGGTCAAGGAGGTTTTGGCAAAATAGATCTTGTTCGTTATAAATATGACAAGAAAGTTTATGCAATGAAGTGTATGGAAAAAGCACAACTTGTAAAATTGTGTAGTCTAAATTATGTTTAGTTATCTAATTCTCAATCTAATTCATTTTGGGAAGAAAGATATATAATGTCGTCTGTGAATTGTAAATGGTTAGTAAAAGTATATATTAGTATTTTCATGAAATG
Organism: Enteromyxum leei; assembly: GCA_001455295.2. Lineage (NCBI taxonomy): Eukaryota > Metazoa > Cnidaria > Myxozoa > Bivalvulida > Enteromyxidae > Enteromyxum > Enteromyxum leei. Next base: position 8,495 of record LDNA01039557.1, on the reverse strand, counting down.
TTTAGTTACATTACGCATTTATGAACCATACTCATGTGTATCTCATAATGGATTTTATGCAAGGTTTGTTCATATTCAAATTTTTAACTAATTTAAGGTGGAGATTTAATTGGTCTTATGAGTTCTTACGATATCCTTGAAGAATGGACCCAGTTTTACATTGCAGAAGCCTGTCTTGGTGTCAATGCTATTCACGAAATGGGTTTTGTTCATCTTGATGTCAAACCTGATAATATGTTGTTGGATCATAATGGTCACTTAAAACTTTGCGATTTTGGCACTTGTGTGAAAGTCAATGAAAAAAAGGAATTTTTTTGTAAGCTGGCTATTGGGACACCTGATTACATTTCTCCTGAGGTATATTTACCAATCAATTTTAAAATATATATCATGCGCAAGTATTTTAATATACATCAATTTTAAACATATTTTTAAGGTGCTTCGATGTCATAAAAGCCCACAATATGTAAATATGAACACGGATTGGTGGTCTATAGGAGTTTGTTTATATGAATTGTTATACGAAGAGCCACCATTTTTTTCAGACTCACTTGTAGGAACATACACTAAAATATCAAATTTTGAAAGTTCTCTGAAATTTCCGAATCGCAGTAGCACTTATAAAAATGCAAACAACTTGATATCTAATTTAATTACTCACCAGTACGTTTCTTATAAAAACTAATTTATTGAATAAAATTATGTTTTTAAAACACATTTAGAGAAAATCGAATTGAATTTGATGAAATTGCTGCACATCCTTATTTTGTCAACAAAGGATGGAATTTCAATAATATTCATAATTGTATAGCTATGATTAGATAATTTTTTAAGTTCCAGCACCTTTCATTCCTGAGTTACAAGATGACGAAGATGTGTCTTATTTTGATGTACCAGAGAGTTCTAAAATAGGCGAAAATACATCAAATAGTAGTAGAGGAACACCTATAGGACTAAAAAACGTACTATTTTTTAAAACTTTCATGTATATATAGCGAATTCCTGGTTCTCAATTGAACTTTATTGGTTTTTCATTTAATCCGGAATTCTCCAACGTTTTCACTATAAATGTATAATACTTTTCATTAATTTTATCCAGAATAATGATCCAAAAGAACATCAAGGCAACACGTATGAAATATTTTGTTAAAATATTTATAGAAATGAATTGCTTTCACTCAAAGATGAAATATCAAATTTGAATAATGAAATTTCAAAATTAGAATTATTCAAACAAGATATGTTAAAAGAAAAGGAGGGAAATATTAGTGAAGTCAAAGAACTAAACGTAACATTAGAATATGAAAAAGAGCGAAATCTTTTACTAAATGAAGAAGTAAAAAGCTTGATAGCTGAAAAAGATATTAATGTTAATGAGTTAAATAAATACAAAGGTGAAATAGTTCAATTTCACGAAAAGGTTATCTTAAATTATTTTATATATATTTCAGTTATCTTCTCTTGAAGAAAAATATTATGAACTTGATACTGCAAAAAAACAAATAGAGATGGAGTGTCTTGATTTTAAAGACAAAAACTTGAAATTAAATAAAGAATTAGCTTCAGTGAAAACTATGAATAAAGTTAAATTAGATAATAATAAATATGGAACTTTAACAAGGTCTAGAGAACGTTTAACAAACTATAGCAAATCTAACTCATTAGAAAGAGTAAGACCAAAAATTTCAAAGGCAGTTTCAAATATAAGCATAGTTTCAAAATATCATGAACCAGCACATTCTATTAATAGTTCTAGTAATATTTAATTTTCAACTTATTTCACGAAATTGAAAAAAATAAATATTTTTAGATTCTGGAAAAGAAATTGTTGATATAGAAACTGAAAAATCAGTTGTAAATTAAATATTTTATTATCATTCATTAAGAAGGATTCACCTGCTATTAATGAAAAATCAAAACTGTTGGATGAGATTGAAATGCTGAATAACAGAGTGAATTATTTGCTGGTTATTGAGCATGAATTAAGAACCGTATTTTATTAAAAATTTCACATTTTCAGAAAATTGAAGATTTAGACATTGAAAATGCTGAATTGAAAGATGAACTGGAGCAGAATAGGTAATTGAAGTTTTAAAAATATCTATTTTTATGAAGAATAAAATTATCTATTTTCATCAAAAATGGAAATTTTATGAATATATGTTTTCATAAAGAATAAAATTATCTATTTTCATGAGGAATAGAAATTTCATGGATATCTAAATTCATAGAAAATACAGATTTTATGAATTATGTTTTTATGAAAAATAGAAATTTTATGAATATATGTTTTCATGAAAAATGAAACTATCTATTTTTATGAAGAATACAAATTTTATGAAAATTTGTTTTTATAAAAAATGCTGATTTTTCATAGTCTAAACTATATGAATTCAAAAGACCACACTGATCTAGCAAGTGAAAATAAAAAACTAGAGTCGTACTGTGTAAATAAAGTATTGTTTTCAAATTATTAAGGATTTATATAAAGTTCAAGTGAAGCAATTGAGTGAAAAAATGGAAGTTTTCAAAGAAAAAATTAATGAGTTGAATAATGAATTGAAAAAAGAAAGCAACTCTAAGTATGTAGTTTGTTAATTCGATTGTATTAGTGAGGAGTTGAAAACTTCTATATCTAAATTAAAAGCTAGTGCTGAAATAGAAAAGTGGAAGTATTTGGATATGCAATTGAGTTCTCAAAAAGCTACTATTGAACGAAAAAAGAAAAAAAATGAATTGAAAGTTGCTAATAATAATTTGGAAAAAAGTTTGCAAACGAGTGAAAATGCTAGAAATGAGTTAGAGAAAAAGCTGGATAGTTTAAACTCAGATTTAAAACTAGCTCATGAACAAATTTTAGCTAAAGATAATTTGCTTATGTCTTATGAAGCAGGTAATTTCAGTTTTTGTTGAATAGATTAGATGCGAAAGACCAAATGGATAGTGCTATTAATAATTGGAAAAACTTGTTAAATATTGAAAGAATGAAGAAAGACCAAGCTATAAAAAAACTAGATCAGTTGGTTAATTATAGCTCGCTAGGACATCAATTGGTCACACAAAAAAGCTCTGGTACAGATAATAGAGGTTTGAAAAAACTGCAAAATGAACTAAGAAACGAAAGAATGAAATACGAAAATTTGCTTGCTGAACATCATAATTTACAAACTGAGGGTGGAAAGAAAATAAACGATTTAATTGAAGAATTGTCTATTCAAAAAAAAGAAAATCATAAGCTCAAATTAATTATTGATGATCCAAAAAATCGTAGAAGATTGAAATCCGGCACTTACATCGAACAAGCTTCACTTGATAAGAGTGCTGCTCATACATCTGAAAGCTCTGTTTCGGGCGACAAGCTGATGAATCAAAAAGTGACCAAAACTATTTCTTCATATCAGTCATCTTATGAAAATGAATGTGTAGTTATGGAAGGTACTGTTTTGGTGATGCCTCATACAGTTAAAACTATGAGAAAAGTACAATGGAAAAAGCATTATGCTAAACTTACAAATTCATCTTTCGTCATTTTTTTTGAAAAGTCCAAGTCAAATGAAGACACAGAAATCTTCAAATCAATACCAATAAAGTTTTGATTTTTTCATTTAATTTTCAAGATCAATTGTAAAAATGGAAAGTATTTCTTATGGGGATATTCGGAAAGTCAACAGATCAGACGTTCCTAAAATTTTCAAAATTATTTATTTTGATACTTCTTTACCTAAAGATGATAAATCAAACAAATCTTTCAGTGCTTTGAGTAGGAAGAAAAGCGCTATATCAAAACAACACAGATCAGTTTTTGGAATGCCTAAATTTTCAAGAGATGTACAATACTCATACACTTTAGCAGACAATGATAATACCATTTCCGAATTTGATGAAAAACGGGATGATCTCAGCACAGTTACAAATTCTACTGCAGGTGTGTGTGTGACTATATTTTATTGTTTTTCAATTTTTTCTATACCTAATATTTTGATCATGCTTTTAGATGACAACGGAAATTTGAATCATCGTGATCTCAATAAATCTCTTTCCAGTAAAACAACTTTCCCAAATTTGCCTAGATCATCCATAACCGGTGGTTCGATTTCTCAAAGCATGAGTATATTTTTCTTATTTTGACATTCAGCTACTTTATACATTCTTACGGACTCTGAAAACAGTCAGTTTAAGTGGCTGTTTTCTTTTTCCAAAGTTCAGTCATAATTAACTCGTGTCTTTTCATTTTTTTAACAAAATTTTTGCTGCTCACTACAGGGAATTTTTGGCTAGCTAATAGTGCTTTAAATAGCGCTTGTGGTTACGCTTTGGATGTATCCATGCCTGGTTATCAAGTCTTGTGCTTTTATTTTGTTTCATTCGAATACTACCGGTGGTATTTGGTAAGTATCTTTTTCAGATGCGTTTTAATTACCAAGTATCTCATTTATTTAAATGATACTCTTTGGATATTTCAAACATCGAATTCATTTGGTCAGTTTCAAATAAATAAATTTTTTTTGAAAAGCTTTTCTACCGTTTTGCAAATAGTTCATTATGTCGAAATTTACAACCTTTTAGTTTCAAAGTGTAATTCTAAAATGACTTCTTTGTCAGATTTCAGTTTTTGACAGCTTGAACGTGTTCTTGACAAATCTAGTTTTGTTTAACTTCACTTTCTTAATTTATTAAATTGCAGGATTTTTTCTTATATTTCGAGCAGAACTTTGAAAAATAAAGTGTGATTTCGACAACCAAGTTATCAAGAATTTTTATTATAAACGTCTTTTGGTTTAGTGATTATTATTCACTGATAGTTCACTTCACATAACTATCATTCTTTTATTTTCAAAAATAATAGAGAATTATAATACGGAATGAATGAATTACATACATTTTAAATAAATTGAATAAGGTTGAAACTAGAATAATTCAAGATCTATTTAGTTCATATGCAAATGGTTTGATCAAAAACTATTATAGAACCATCATCAATTTGTCCTGTATCAAAGGTATGACTCAATAGATGAACTGAAGGTCATGCAAACTTTTTTTAGGAATAGATTGCTTTATATATGCTGAGAAACGAGAGTATTTGAGTGAAACTGACGAGGGATTGGGGCAAATGTGGTTTTTTTGCACGTGTTTTTTACAGCTTTGTGAGTAGTTAGAACAATCCACATTTTACTTATTGTTTTTATTTTATCAGAAAAATTGCAATATGATTGCATACACGTAAAACAGTTTTCATTGTCTTACTTACCAACTTGTAAGTTTTACAAATATGATTTCTGATATGAACACTATAAATTTTGAAATTATTTAGTTAAAATTTCATTCGGGTTTCTTATAATTTTTAGAATACCGAGTATAATGTATTTGTAATGGTCATTTTATTAAAAGAATTTTAATTAATACATAAAAAGCAAACTGCAAATACAATTTGTCATTTTCTGAAAATAAAACATTTATTTATTTTGATTGTTATTTTGAAAATATTTTGCAGCGACACTCATAATGTATAATATTTTCACTCACTTTATAAGAAAATAGTGTATTTCAAAAATAACAGGGACTATTTGGCCAGCTTGCTATTCTCCAATAAAACTTTTAATACAAGTTAGCATATAAAGAGTTTTCTTTTTTTGAGTATGCCAAGAATGACCCCTCAGTTTCAAAACAACTACAAAGTGTACAAAAACTAACTTATATAACCAAGGAATCAATAACAGACACCAAAAGCTAGCATATTAATTTTTTCCACTTTTCAGGATAAATCAATTTAATAGAATCAACCTTTTTAAGCTTCATCTTTCAAAAATTGAAGGTAGCCAACAATGTTGTCTTTACAATTTGTTCTAAAGTTAAGACCATGACGTTTTTTTTACTTAAAAAAAAAAACAAACTATGATAGTACGAACATTGAGAGGGAATCAATTCTTCCATCAAATAAGTACTTAATTACCACTGTGGAGCAAAGATAAGCCAATGCTTTCTATGTTGAAAACTCATGCTTTAATAAAAGAAATTGCACAGTACTAAGTCGAGAAATAAATTTAAAAAACTCATACAACTCAGGCTTCATATATGAAGCTTTAATTCATACTGAAGTTCCATGAATGAAGCTTCAAGGCCCTAACACTGATGCTTTCATCAATGAAGCTTTAAAGCTCTGATACTGACGCTTTCATATATCAACCTTCAAGGCCCTAATACTGAAGTCCCATATATGAAGCTTCAAGGCCCTAATACTGAAGTCACATATATGAAGCTTCAAAGCCCTAACACTGAAGTCCCATATATGAAGCTTCAAGGCCCTAATACTGACGCTTTCATAAATGAAGCTTCGAGGCCCTAATTCTGAAATCCCATATATGAAGCTTCAAGGCCCTAATACTGTAGTCCCATATATGAAGCTTCAAAGCCCTAACACTGAAGTCTCATATATGAAGCTTCAAGGCCCTAATTCTGAAATCCCATATATGAAGCTTCAAGGCCTTAATACTGAAGTCACATATATGAAGCTTCAAAGCCCTAACACTGAAGTTCCATATATGAAGCTTCAAAGTCCTAATTCTGAAATCCCATATATGAAGGTTCAAGGCCTTAATACTGAAGTCTCATATATGAAACCTCAAAGCCCTAAAACTGACGCTTTCATATATGAATCTTCATAATTTTAGACTACGAAACGGGACAAAAACGAATTTCTAAAAGCGCATTGTGATAATGGCGGTCTAATGGCGTTAAATAGATAATCTTAAAAATTAATTATTGCTTGACCTTTTAAGCAAATTTTTAAGTAAGCCTTTTTGAATCAAGATTATTTAACATTGGTAGTATATTTGATAAATAAAGTATGCGTTTTCCTAATTCTTTGAAATTAGTGACTTCTCAACTAAAATAGATCAAAACCATATTTTTAAGTTATCTTTAGATTATTGAAAACATGTATTTTAGCAGAACTAAATGAATTATTCATGAATATATTAATTAAATTGCAATTACATTTCTAAACAAAAATTTTGAAGTTGGAAATATTTATACAGATAAAAAATGAATAAATTAATTGCTTGGTAACAGCAAACAATATAGCATGTGTGCGCACGCATATTTTATAGTCATTTAATGTCAATTTTACCAATAATTTATAGAAATCGTTAAACTTGTGAAAGTAAAAATTTGAGTAGTTTTGATAAAAGCACAATTTAAAGGTTTCTTTTTTTCTGAATATGTATTTTTAGTTTAACAATTATTTTAAAGTATTGTTTTGTAACGACGAAGTTTATTCACATTAAAATGTGCAGATGGTTTAATTCTGAATGTCTGAGCAAATAGTGAGCTTTCGAACAACTAAAAATATAATGATAATATTTTCTAATTTAATTTTAGAAATGAGTTAACTGAGTAACAATTGAAGTTAGGTTTTTACGTAAATCTAATAAATTGACATATTATGGTTTAAATTTATTGATTTCTTCAATTAAATATATTAATAGTATCAGTATTGCATGAATAACTCTTATAGTTTGTGTTATTTAATCACGTTTTTAATCTTAATTATACACTAATCTTTTAATCTACTGTTTTAATAATAATCTTAAGATTAAATGTGTATTAATGCATGAAAATATGCATCATTTAAAAAAATAGTTTACTATTTAAGCATTACAATTTTTTGACAAAAATATTCAACTTAGAGTTTGAAAAATTATGTTTTAATTAAAACGGTTGAATACGCATGTTATTACCAATTAATCCTGTGATTTATATTTTGGTTGTATAGTACGTCAAAATAAAAATAACTAGAGATTCAAGTTGCTATGCTATTAGTGTTATATTAAAAATCACTACAAAAGCTCTGATTATCAAACTTCATTTGTAAATAAGGTTTTAATGTTTAATGCACAAGTTTCCATCCTATACAAACATAAGTTTTATTTTGTTCTTCATGATACTCAATAACAAATTTTACCTACAATCTAATAATAAAAAAGGCTGAATATAGTTTTGGAAACACAAAAAATTCCAGTACACTTAAGTTAGTTCTATTCGCCTACAACGAAATTACAAAATCTTTTATACATCTCAAATCATAAACAAGAAATTTCAAGCATAAAGCAAAAATAAAATTAAAAAGACTTAGCCAATAAAAAACAACAAAATATAATAAAAGTAAGCCACAGTTATTTCTTAGTGCCGCTTTGCTGCTGTTTGACAAAATATTCAATAAGGGTTCTGGTCGGTCTACCTATAAAGGTTGATAATAAAACAAAAACCAGTCATAAAATTATTTTCTAAATAAGAAATTTCTCCTTTGCTAATCATTGAGCAAGCAATATCGAGATGAGCCCAAGATTCGAGCTTAACAAAGTCCTATTTATTTAGAAAAAAATACAATAAAACTTTGAGAAATGCAGCAGCAGTACAAGATCCACCATACCTTGTTCCAGATATGTTATTTAAATCAGCAACGTTAGACTTCATGCAATCTTTGTAATATTCAAAAA
>LDNA01037477.1:0-14876 GCA_001455295.2 Enteromyxum leei | reverse complement strand
TAATACATGTATGCTACTGAGCAGTCTAATATGTATTGTAGTTTTGTCATACTTTTTTATATATCGAAAACAAAGTTATGATGATTCAGAAAAAGCGCTTTACAACACATGTAACGAAAGTAGTTTTGTTTTATTAACTTTCAAGTGTATAAGTTGGATTTTAAGACCGTTGATAATGAAGCAGTCCCCAATATCTTGACTTCAAAACAGCTTAATAGAAAAGGTATTACGATATTTGTTTTTTCCTTCTCATACTCATGTAATTCCAGTTTCAAAATCACAGCTATCATGTAGTAACGTGATATTTTGTATTTTCAGGAAAATTTGAAAACTCCATCACTATATAATGATTTAATTTCAAGTTAATAAAAAAAAATGATTTTCTAACAACAGTGGTAGCAAAAACTTTTATACGTTGATTACACGTGTATTAAAGTATACCACGTAAAAAATTTTACATCAAACTAAAAGATATGGTATTTAAGAGTAATCATAATGTTACCTTTATTTCTCAATTTTAATTTGACTTGAATAGGTTCTTGAAAGTTTATATTGTTTTTCAAAATCACTCTTATCATCATTATTGTTTTTCAAAATTACTTTTATCATCATTGTTTTTCAAATCACTCTTACCATTATTGTTTTTAAAAATCACTCATATCATTATTGTTTTTTCAAATCACTCTTGTTATTGTTCTTTTTTCAAAATTCAATCTATTTCATGTTACTGATCACTCATAACTGTTGAGACAGACTTGCAACCTCTCAAAGATTAGTATGAATCTCACCAATTTCATAAATATGCTACTGACTGAATTGTACATTAAGATACACTGACATTATCAATCTGAGTTTTCAAGTTTTTTGTTCTTTTTCTTATTACAAGAATGCCATTAACTGTATATCTTCATTTTAATGATGTCTATGGAAACTGATTTATAAGGTGGTTTCTTATTAACTCTTTTTTAATAGAAACATTGTTTCCAAGCTATTTATGAATGAAACCTTGCTTTCATTTTACTTAAAATAACAAAGAGTGCACTTGATCAGGTATATATTTTAATAAATTTATTAATTTCAAGTTATAGAAACCGAGAATTTGTTTGTGTTTATTTTGCTTTTAATTGATTGAGGCGATTCTCTAATTATTTCAACAACTTGAGTTTTAATATCTTATTTTTCTGGAACATAAAGCTTTATTTTTTAGCTCTAGTTTGTGATAATTTTGCATTAAAATTTTTTGAGTGTAAAAATCAGAGTAACTGCTAATTCTGATGTACTTTGTTTATTAAAAAAACATTTTTAATGCCTAAATTTCAATAAATTGGACAAAAATGAACAATTTATAAAGCTTTACAATGAACTAAAAGTTTTAACTGAGCTTTAAGGTTGGATTTGTTACTCATTCAAATAACAAATTTTTTTCATAAGTGAATATTTGTTCAATGGGTGAATCGGTTATTCATACCTTTTGTATACGATTTCATAATCAATAAGAATTTTTTATTTACGTTTTTGTGGAAGTTCTTTTTATTCTTCTTTTTAAATAGAATATTTTCAGTTTGAGATATTTTTTTATTCTATACGTAGTCTGGATACTTTATCACTGATCTATTTAATCAGTTTGTTTTGATTAGAATTTAACGCTGTATGCAACTGTCCATCAAATCTTATTTCATTTCTTCATCCAATATATTTTATTTGTTAATATTTGAATCAGCTAATCGCACTATTTCTTGTCGCAATTTTAGCTTTTTTTGTATTTTTTAGCTAACAGAATTTATATAATTTGATCATTAACTCTAAGAATATTCTTTTGAAAATTTGCATATTTAACTTGAACTAAGTGATATTTAAAAGTTTGTAAATTTATCCAAAACACAAGTTGTGATATCTGCGTTTGCTGCAAATTTTATATTTTACCTGTTTTAGTTAATTCATGAATATTGGTAAAAATGAAAATGTAAAATACTATCCATACTTCTTTATATGACTTTGTATTTGCGCATTTTAGTTTTCAATAAAAAAGCAAATTGTAAAATTATCATTTATACATTTTCCAGAATTTATAAGTGATTTAGTTGAAATTATTTTTTTCTATGAACCTACACAAAACTTCTTAACTGTTTGAAGTAATAGACTCATCCATGCCAAAATCATTATATTTTTTAGCTCAGATATAAGAGGATAGTTATCAATCTGAAGCATTAAACAATAGTAACAGCTATTTATATATTCCTGTTAATAGTATATCCAAGTACATTATTTAACGTATCTCGCAAACTACTTGATTTGTCCAAAAAGTTAAAGTGAAATTTAACTTTTATTTTATTTTATTTTTTGACAATATAGTTTTTATGACTAATGCATTCAAAGTATTCGATAACTTTATATATATTTATTATAATAAAAACAATCAATTTTGAAAAATATTTGAATTTAATGTGTATAATAATTCAGAGCAACTCACCAGTCTTATCAATGATATGAATACAAAGAATATTGCAGTATGATTATCTAATTTCATGAATCTAGAGCAGGTTTAAGTGGTTCTTTCTTATTGGAATCTTTACGACGACTTTTACTGGCTATTTTACCCGATAGTATGTTTATATCACCTCATCTGATTATACTTAATAACTATTGTGTCCGATAACTAAATGATAAAATTTTGAAACAAAATTTAACTCACTTATCACATTATGTTTATCAGTTTTTTGTATTCACATTATAGATATATATAAGTTATGATTCAAGCTTGCGGCAGACAAATTTGATCGATATTTAGTTACTCTGGCCAAGTGTTTGCCACGTTGCCTTTTGAGCCTGTGTCCATTTTTAAAACTATGACCCACAGTATGCTAGACGGCGAAAACTATACCGAAGCTTCCTTTCTACCTATATATATACTTTCGAACATGTTTTTCAAACAGGTTAATTAGTTTTTTTTTCGATAAATCAAGATATTCCAGACAATCATGTCATTGAGACAAAAAAGAGTGGTTGAAATTTACGGAAGGTTAAATATGCCAAATAAATAACTGCTATTTATCCATAAATTTTAGTTTTTATCTTGACTATTCAAACTATTGTCGTGTTTGAATCACACTAGTTTGCAATAAAATAGCAGTGCGGTTGACATTCGTTGTGTCAGCTGCACTTTAAGCATTTAATTATTTTGAAACCTTTATTAATTTTACACTAATATTTTGCCACTCCATTGAACGCCCCCACTTATTCTATTATTTAATTCATTTGTCGTTTTACAATTTTGCGACACTCTTTTTTAGCACTTATATATTTTAAAATAATCCAAAAATGCGATAGCTCTAATTTTTGACTCAATTTCAACCGTTTTTTTTTCAATTAAAACAACAATGTTTCTTATTCAAATTTAACAGACTGTGGAATAAATTACTGATATAGAATCTTTCGTATTTTAAAACCAAAAAAGTTTGTTTCCTTTTGAATCATTAGAGTAAATTGATAGAGTAGTAGGTAGATGGGGAGCATTTTAATTAAACAATATTACTATATGAAAAAATAGTTGTAATAATGAGCTCAAATCTTTTTACAAAAAAATACTGGAGGAGAAGATATAAAATACAGAGAAGATTAGCCATAGTTATTTTTTGATAAATTAGGGATGATGAAATCATGAGCTGTAAAGGCACACACAACCAATATAGGAACTATCCATAAAAGGAGCAGACTAAATCCAATGACCTGTAAGATAAAAGTAATGATATTCTTACTAAAAGTGGAGATGTTACATGAGACGGAAGTTGATACAACATACAAAAGTGGCTGATAAAAACGAAGCCTACAGTATATATAAAAGTATATTATTTACACCAAGAACACGCAAAGGGCGTAGACAGTAGAGACACTTCGGGAAAGCCTTTCATAGAAAGTTTGAATAGACAGTTTGTTATCAGTACTGAGATGCACATTAGTATGGGAACTTCGTCAAAAATCATTATAACGATTGCCATTACCGATGTTGTCTTGACGTCATAAAAATATTAAAAGAATTATTGATAAAAAAGCCATTGGCTGTGATTTATATGGAAAAATCAACATTTAAACACACATATTTATGAAAAAACACTCCAATTAAGTTTTCGATGCAAATATAAAAAAACTGAATGAATCAAGAAATGAAGTAAACAGAAATCATACAAGAATTGCTTTATTTACAAGCTTCTCGGCTACGGAAGAGTACTGATCAAAGTACGTCGAGATATAGTAAATTCCACAAACTACACACCTTATCAATGATTGAAAAAGTAACCTGACGAAAATAGAAAAAAAATGCCACCCAAAAACAGGCCCAAGTAGGCGTATACCAGGAAAAGGAAGCCAACCATAACTACTTAAAGAATAAACATTACAGACCACCAGTGATTAACAGTTACACTACTAAATGGCCAGATCAAAAGGTTAAGGCTTTCTTATCATTCATTTTTTCGAATAAAAACATTTTTAAATTTTTCAAAATTCTTTTTTAATTTTTTGAATATGAGTCGGTTCTTAGGTGGTTTTTATCGGTTTCTTATACCTTTGCGCATTACAAAGCTTAGGATTAAAATTAGAACTTATTTCGGAATGCTTGTTGCCATTAGCACTTTTCTGAGCCGTTAACATAATAATATTTGCATAGATAGCAATTGACAAATTCAAAAACGAATATTAATTTATTAGTTCAAAATATTATAGCGAGTGTGGATGATCATTTCACATACGAATACTTTAACGAAATATTAAACTAGCCTTCTTTTCACAAGGTTTTTCAGTTACTTAACAACAATGAAATTTATTCGTTCTTTATCTAACGTTTTTTAAATGCAAAAATCACGAAAGCAAACCAAGACTACTTGGTTACTTCAAAAATAAAAGCACATAAAATATAGTGACTAAAACATAAGCTAATTTCTTTAAAAACATCCATTTGAATTGCTACAACAAAAAGTAATGAAAATATTATGGAGTTAATCCACCACAATGCCTCTCACAAAACCTCGTTTTTCCTGTAAAAGTTGTTTCAACGGTTTTGCATGAAAAGAACTAAATCTGAAAAAGTTGGTTTAAACGGTTTTGCATGAAAAGAACAAAATCTGAAAAAGTTGTTTTAACGGTTTTGCATGAAAAGAACAAAATCTGAAAAAGTTGTTAAACCGTTTTGCATGAAAAGAACAAAATCTGAAAAAGTTGTCTTGAACGGTTTTGCATGGAAAGAACAAAATCTGAAAAAGTTGTTTCAACGGTTTTGCATGGAAAGAACTAAATCTGAAAAAATTGTTTCAACGGTTTTGCATGAAAAGAACTAAATCTGAAAGAGTTGTTTCAACGGTTTTGCATGGAAAGAACAAAATCTGAAAAAGTTGGTCTACACGGTTTTGTATCAACAGAACAAATTCTGAAAAAGTTGGTTTAAACGGTTTTGCATGAAAAGAACTAAATCTGAAAAAAATTGGTTTAAACGGTTTTGCATGAAAAGAAAAAAATCTGAAAAAGTTGAAATTTTTAACTGTAATAGAAAGATAAAAAGTGAGTATATTACAAATAAAGATTAAAGCTTTCCTAAATAATCTTCTATTATAGAAGCAACAGCAAACAATTCTTTATTATCGACACGAACGCCAATAACACGTATTCTAATATGGTCATTTTTTTGAATAAATTTTTCTTCATTTTTTGCAGAATATCGTGGCATTTCAGCCCCTTCATTAAAGTCCATGTGATTCGGTATACAATGACGAGAAATAAAGCATGATAAGGGACCGGCATCCGCAAAAATTCCAACTTTATTCACCTAAAAAGCACATAAAGAAAGTCTACAAATGATGAAACACCTATCACTGTCACTCTACACACACACACACAGTGTATCGAAATTTCAATTTTAAGTTGAAAATATATTACGTAATAGAAATTGAAAGGCCATTGTTCAAATAAATTATTACTTTGTAAATAAAATCATTATCAAATTTGTTAAAAGTAATGAAAAAAGTTTTTTTGATTGGATGATACCTCAGTCACGTAGGCGTCTATCACTTGACCTTTTATTGGTCTGAAAACCAAAGCGTCGTATTTGATGTGGTATGTGACGTGACCTCTCCCATGCTCAATTTCGCCATAACCAAGCTCTGTGATGCCAATTACAGAAATTATGAAGCCGTATTTACCATCGCAAGAACCCTCAACTTCTTGCATAAGTCGCATTTTCACAACATCCAATAATTTTGATCCAAAATACTTGGGATGCACCAACACTTCTTTTGTCAAGTTAACTTTGAAGAACATGACCAAACTATGTTGGTAAACTACAATTCAAGTCACACAGTGGTGGCATGCGTCAAATCAACTTGACTTACCTAATTAATTATCATACAACTTTCATTCAATTTTTTGCTATTTAATTACAAACAGTTTTTACTTATTTATATATAAAGTTTTTTTGTATTAATACTTATATAGACTACTAAGTTATTTACAGATTAATAACGGATTATCTTTTTTAATTGTTCTGTAATCCAGCAGTTTAAGTATTAATCATCTAGTTTTTATATGCATATGTTTTTAAAATATGGGGTAATATAATATTATTGTGCAAATGTTAAAACTTTTATTTTTAAATATCAATTTACAGTTCAATTTTTAACATAATTTTAGTACAAAAGGCTGTACTATAGCTTTTTTATAATATTAAATTAATTTATTAGCACAAAAAATATAAACTCAAGCTGTTTTTTTGAAAATAAATGAATTTCAAGACTAAATTGAAAGCATATGAACAGAAACATTTTCAATACAGTAAAATATCTTCTTATTAAAACAATTGAAAGATCAAACAAACAGTCATAATATAAAAATACTTATTTTTAATGGAACTGTCAGTAATGCTTTGTTCATTGTTTTTAAAAAATGTTTGCACAAGACCTCTCTAATCATTAGTTGGATAAAAGCACATTTTTCTTTCTTTATTCTGTTTTATTTTACGGCAAATTTCCATTTTTAAAGTATTATAACAGTATCAGAGTTAATCAAACCATTTGTAGAAAGTCATATTTAGTATTTAAAAAAATAATCGTAATGATTGTTGAAAATATGACACTGATAAACACTCCATCACTATGTTTAGAGCCATAATTGTGATATTTCAGCTGTAGCCAGTCTTCCATTACAAGTTCTCTGAATAAAAATTTATTGACATGTTTAGAGTTCTCCGGAGCATAAAAGTAAGAAATTAGACGGTGATTTTTAACCATTGTTAATTCATCTAACTTCACTTAAAGGATATATAACAAATGAAGGAGGGGAGTGATAAAAAATGACGCTTTTATGGATGTTTAATGAATAGATAAAAATAATGTTAAATAAACGCCTACATGAAAAGTATTATTTAAAAAAGAAGCTTTTTAGTATATTTTATAAAAAATATAATAATGGTGACATAAAAAAACAGAAGAAGAATAATAATTTTTAATTCAAAAAAGTACATTTCTTTAGTGACACTTTTCAACTTTAAAAGCAAATCCATACTTTACACAAGTAATCTTTTATTTTTCAAAAATCTTGGTGTCACATATTCAAATATAAAACTCGATCTTAAATGAACATGCATAGTAGTACAGACTTCTTGACAATTAATTATGCTTTAGAGTTATCAAAGGCTCAGTTTTATCACTGCTGCACTGACCTATGGCGATTAAGTGATTCCTTTAAACTCACTCAACAATATATACGTGCACATACATCATACGCCTAGACACATATTATTGAAACGCACAATTCACAAAATGAAAGTTATATTGGTAGAACGTGCATGCCTGTAAATAACTGAAGGAAATTATGGGTTTCATTTTATAATCAAATTCACTTTGTTCTTGATTAAAGATCTAAATGGATAAACATTTGATGATAGAGCAAATTTGACTTACATGTTAAGAAGACTAACAACTGAACTTCTTATTCAGGATGAAAAAATATACAAAAAATTCAAAGGCGTTATAAGATGTAATTCATGTATTTAATTGTAGGGGGAAATACGTCCAAAAAGTAACCAGTGTAAGAGTAAACGAACAGATATTGCAAATGAAATTAGGAAAATAATGTTTATTAAAGTGTGCATTGAAAAGGCAGTTTGAGTGTGTGGTCTGCAGCTTATCAACTCGTTATATGTGAAACCTAAAAAAATTTCAATATGGATGTTCATCAAGTGTGCATTGAAAAGGCAGTTTGAGTGTGTGGTCTGCAGCTTATCAACCGTTATATGTAAAACCTAAAAAAATTTCAATATGGATGTTCATCAAGTGTGCATTGAAAAGGCAGTTTGAGTGTCGGATCTGGGATTTTCATCGCGTTATATGTTTACGTCAGATTCTTTTCCGAAGTTTGGGAAATAAATGAACAGCGAAATTTGATACTGCGACCAAAGAAATACACTAAACAAGCAATAAGCGTAAAACTTCAAGCATAATAGAAAACTATTATTTAATTGCAAAAAGCAACCAGGAAAGAAATTCGAAATACTGAGGAGACAAGTTTAACAAGTCCTTAAAAAAACAGGCTTACTAATGCAAAGTTAAAATCAAATTTTATTGCGTTGATTAAGCAAACGACCATTTTACACTGCTTTGGGGACTGAAAAGCTAACACCAAAATAATTTTATACTTAAAATCAATATTCATTCTCAATTAGGAACCTTCAGACTTCTGTTTTAAAAATAATCAACTTAACACAAGGGGAAATGATCATTTTGAAAGCAAAGTAAATTCATGAATTATTAAGTTAGTAGTCTAATAATGTAAAATATAGGTAAAAATTTTAGCATAAATAAAACCATAACAATATGAAAAACTTTTTTAAAAGTAGGTGTGAAGTAAAGCGTTAAAATTATCAGGAACAAAGAGAAATGTATAATAATTGGATAAATTTAATATTGATGATATTTTTCTACAGTATCGAAGGTAACTTAACATGCGTTCAAAAGTCCCATTAGAAACGGTTTCTATGTTAGCCCCTCATAATTATGTAAGATATAGAAGAAACTACATACCGTGCTTTGGTGACTGCAATGAAAATGTGCCCATTGGTTTGCTAGAAAAGTATGTAGCAAAGCCAGGTAATGAAATTTTGCATGAAAAAATTAAGGTGAAATTCTATTCACTCTCAGACAAAACTGGGTGGATGACTACAGAAATGAAAACAGTTCTCGTTTTCAAATACTAGCAGGAAATATAGAAAAAGCAGTATATTTCCATACTAGTAGTGAAAAAATTATTTTATTTCAAAATAAATCTTCAATAAATGAAATGTTAGTGTAAAAATTAAATTTTAGATTAAAGCAGTGTTGGGAGATGATATCATGATTGATACGTTGTACTTCACAAAAGGATACATAAAAGAGAATTACTCACCACTGCCAAAAGTCGTGGTTCATATGAGTGTCAATGGAGGGTCTGACGCTGCTTCGCTCTTAGAATTGTCAGTCAACAATTCTGACAAATTAGGAAATAACATTAAAGTTTATAAAAGAACCTTTTTCGCGTTCTAAGTTTATTTTGTAAAATCTTTTCTAATTTGTTCTTATGCTTTTTACTGCTTTTTAAAGTTCATATAGTGCATGCAACAGCAAGAAACGTCCAAACATAATTTTTTAATAACTTTTGATTTCAAATAAAATACGTCTCATGAAGTGTATAGTCATGTGAAAACTCAAATACTAATATTACAGTAAATAAAAATTACTAGACACAAATTTTGTTATATAAGTTGGTTCAATAGAAAAGCTTTTTTTATAAAAAGTATTCAAATTATCAACTTAAAAGCTACATAAGTACATGCAAATAACTCATTTTGTGCTCAATAATGTAAAAATTTTCATTCGCTGAAAAAAATTATATATATATTATTTAATTACAATAAACTCTCACGTCAAAAAAGTTCATAATATAAAGTAGAGCGTGATATATAACAACTTGATATTTCGTTTCAAGCAATGAATGAGAATTGATTTCAATCTGACTAAAACTGGAGTAAAATTAAGCGTGAAGACAAAATGATTTCAAAACCTGTTTTTAGCAAAAACAACGAAATTCATAAAATATGATAAACTAAAAAAAATTGAAATGGAGTGTGAAAGTCAATAGAGTTAAAAATTTAATTAAAATTATAAAATCAATAAAAAATTTAAAAAAATTACAAAATTAAGAAGTTAAACAATACAGCTATGGTATTCGTTGGATTTTTTAAGCCTACACTGTGATAAAGAAGCCTCAGGGTGTTTTCTCAAATATTCTTCTTTTTTCAAAAATTTGGCCTCAATTTGATTACCTAAATAAATCGTAACAAAACAAAAAGAACCATCAAACCAAATATTATTGAAAATATTAAATGCTTCTAATGCGGACTGTTGAGAGTAGAATTTTATATAAACACTTCCCTAAAAGTTTGGTAAACAAAAATAATAATTTACTGATTTGCTAAACTCGTCAACAAAAACATGAAAAACATGAGTATTCATTAACTCGCATATCTCAATCAGTGCTTCTCGTGTCATATTAAGCCAGTCATGATGCCACTCCCTAAGAATTATTTTAAAAAAAAGTACATTCTGCCACGATGGCAATTACTCAATTTTAAAAAGCGCGACGGTGCCACAGATAACTGTTTGCGGCGCAAGGATTTCAAATCCGAAATAAAAGAAAGTGAAGGAAAAAATCTTTTTATATAACATGACATCAACTAAAGAATAAATTCAACTATATTTACCGCATCGTAGTCGACTTTACTGTTTATATATGAAGGCTGAAGAGTCCACATATCAATACATATTCCATTCATCCTTGACACAGACTTTTTGACCGCAGACTTTTCCAATAATTTCACTGCACAGTTCCAATATTTTAACATTTTTTTCCTATTTTTAACTTGAAAGTTTTCCAGATGAGAAAAGTTTTTTTCAAATTAGGACTTTTATTTTTTATATCACTTATTACACTGATAAGATGAACATTCAACCTCATCCAACAAAATATGAAGGCTCATTATATTAACACAAGGCTACTTAGTTTAACTTTAAACATTTCCTGAAAAACTAATTAATTAGAAGTATTCATAGAATTGTTTCTGAGTCATTTTGTTTCTTGAGTTTAAAGCAAAGTCTTTTTACAGCAATTTATTGTTAACATTTTTTTAAAAATAAACTTACACAAATTTTAAAAATTCTTAATTATTATTGATTTTAAAAAACTTCGAATTCTTGGAGCAATATAACCCTACTTAGTTACAAAAAAAAGATTGGATTTTGCAAAAAATCAATTAAATAACCACATTTTATTCATGTTCACTAAAAATAATTTTCTAATTTTTGCTTTTCTACAACTTCTCAAACAATACCGATTTAAGACTCTAAATCAAAAATTTAATTTAATGTATGTCCTCTTAGTATGCTATTATAATGATTAGATTAAACTTTGCGAATTTAAATTTTAAAAATCGTTCAAACAAAACTATTGTATGATTTTACTATGTATATAATAAAATATTTCAAGAATTAGCTAGTGAAATGAAAAACTTTCTGCAAAATGAGTTAAACTCAAATTTGAATATTTTTGATGAGTTTGCATTATAAACAGAATAAAACTTTCTTGGCTTGCATCTGAATGAAAAAAATAATTTATCCTATTTAAAATCTATTACACATCTGAAAAATACGATTCATCCTCAAAAAAATCATTAATTTTTTTATAAGAAATAATAAAGTTGAATATAATGAAATATTCATAAACATCAGCAAAATACGCAATAATTTCCAAAGTATGTTGGGAAATAAAAAATTACAATTGGCTTTTGGGTATTAAAGAATCTCTGATATGTATGACAGGAAGAGAGCTTTCCGAGCACGCTTCATTCAAAAAATCTTTGTGATGATTTACCATAATGCCTAAATAATAAAAAAGAAAATGTACTGAGAGCTTTATTTTTGAGATCAATGGTATTTTGGTGGTAAAAAACGCGATTCCAGTATCTTCTGCAGAAATAAAAAGCAATGATCAAAGAAAGTAAAATTATCAAGGGAGACTTTATAGTGTTTAATAAATCTTTAAAATAACACAAACGAAGCAAGTATGGTTCAATTTGTTGAGAAAAGTATACTAAATTATCATCGCAATTTATCTTCTCTTTAAATTCATTAAAACACGTCAATTGACCATCTCGAATCACATTGCGCAACATGCTTATGAACTTTCCAATTGGACGGTATTCCTTTATTTATTACATTCTTTGAATTAAAAAACTCATTTAGATCATTTACTATTCAATAAACTCTCAAGCGTCAATTAATAGCTTATGTATAAATGTTTTCAAATATTTTTTCAATCAAATAAAACATGTTATATCAAATCCAATAATTTTCAATACATTTAAAAAAATATCTCAACTCTTTTCGTTCAATTTAATTTGTGGTCACAAATTCCTATATAATATTTTCACAATAAAATTAAAAAAATATTTTAAAGAATATTTCAAAAACAAATATATAAATTATTGGCTTTATAAAGAATATCAAAAGCAGACTTTGTTTTAAAGAGTAATTAGAAAACAGAGTGATATTTTAAATATTAAAAAATACTTCTGTTTTAGGTCAAAAAAATCAGTTACATATAATCTTAAATTTAAGTAATATAAAATTTAGTTAATATATAAAAAAATAGTGATCAAAAACTCACATAAGAAAGCACGTTCTGGCAAGTTTTGTGAATCTTACTCACACTGACAAGCAACTCAGGACATGTATCAATATAGTCAGTCGCAAAACATTCTCCCATTCTTTTGCAGCCAATACTAACTAAAAATGTTATTAAACTTTATTAACCTGAGTTTTTGTACAAATATCCCAGAACACAAGCTTTCAGGTTCGCCTTAATTTCTATTACTTATAAATGATAAATACATTTTGAAAGGTTTTCCGAGAAATAGAGTACGCTTAAAATAAAATAAAATCAAAATTTACTGTTGTTAAAATGGTAATTAAGAACCAATAATAAAATTGCCACAAACAAAATGCCTAATAATAGCAACTTTGGATTGCATATTTTAGAAAATATTCTTTGTTTCTTGATATCTGTTAAATCAGAAGAATTTGAATCACTATCAATTCCTCTTCTTTCCTTTACTCTCCCATTGTTTATGACACTGACATTGCTTTGAAAGGATCTTTCAGGAGCAAAAATTGTAGAAATATCTGAAACTAAAGAATTGTCGTTAGTGTCAATTGATCTGCGAGGTATCTCATTTTTCAAAGATCGTTTCGAAACAAACGGTGTATGTCCAGGACTATCAACATTTTTGTAAAAAAAACTATCCCTCACTAATTCCCTTGGATTCTGAGTTATTGGAGTCGAGTATAATTCATTTGAAGGTGTCCTGTTAGCATCATAATATGATTTTTTCTCAGGAATCGTTTTGGGAATCATGCCTACATCATGATGATCATCATACATTCCACTTTTTGAATCATTTGATTTATACTTAGGCTTACTTTTGAATAATTCTTCACTTGATTCTTCCAACGAACTTTCATCTTCACTACTATCGTTTTCATTAGTATCTATTGTTTTGTTGACATTTCCAACCCGGTAAGTATCAGCGCGAGAATGGAAACTTTCACTTCCAACATTTCTTGACGTTTTAGAAGATTTTCTTGAAGTATTTTTGAAACTCCTTGAGGTGTTAGCGCCTTCCATTTCCCTAGCTAATAACTTCTTTTCATACATCTTCCTTGTTGACGGAGTTATAGGGCCAACCGATATGTTTAAATCAAGCAGTTTTTTTCTCAACTGTTTGTCGCTCAACCTGTTTATTTCGTCCATTCAATAACTCAATCTAAGCTTACAAATGCCCCGCTGTAACTACAATGAGATTATAATGACACGCAGTGAGTGAGGATATATGTATAAATGTTCGATCTATTCTGAAAATTTTTGACGTCTGATACTTACATATTATTTTTTTTTAAAAAATCTAATTCTTAGTTTTATCTCATACAAAGCTTCATATGTTTTTAATGTTATCTACCATATTCAACACATTAGAAAGTGCATATCGTTGCTTTTTATTAAAGTTTTACGTTATGAACTGTAAAATATGACATTTTTAATGTTAAACTATTCTAATTAATACTTCAGCAGAGCTAGTTTTAAATATAACTAGATGCTCTATATATAATCAATGTGCATTTGGACAAAAGCAAATTCAATATTGATAAAGATTAAGTTTGAAACACTAAGCGTTTACGATACGTTTTATCTTTAAAATATTTTCTCTGTCATGGTTTCAAAATTATCTGTCAAAATTTTTATAAAATTAATCATAATATAAAAAAACAGATGATAATAGATTTCAGTGCATCTGGTTGGAACCTCGAAGCGCGCGTCATTGATGGCTTTAACTATAGGCTTAATAGTTTTTTTGTTTTGTGAATTATAATTCATTTACTGTCACAATCAAGGTTTCACTATTTACATGAAACTATTTGAATTGTTAAATTTAAGAAGTAAATGTTGTTTTAGAGCACCAATTACAGCTTCATTAATGACTGTTATTGCATTTGATCAATAACTATTATATATCTTTAATTGTTGAATACTATAGATTTTTAATTGATAAATATCATATATCTTTGATTAATGAATATCATATATCTTCAATTGATGAATATTATATACATTTGATTAATGAATATCATATATCTTCAATTGATGACTGTTTATATCTTCAATTGATGAATATTAAATACATTTGATGAATGAATATTATAGACCTTTAATTAATGACTATTATATATCTTTAATTGTTGAATACTATA
>LDNA01037018.1:0-10209 GCA_001455295.2 Enteromyxum leei | reverse complement strand
GAAATAGATTTGGAAGAAGTGTTTAAAGAATGATGATGATCATGTTTAACCTAAAATAAAACTACCAAACTATCACTTCCAAAGACTCTGACTTGATGATATTTTCAGCTTTGACTTTTGAAATTGAATTACCCTTGGGCGCTAAAAATTTTTATCATTTTCTAGTAACCTTTCTTTGATTTTTTTGGTTTCGTTTCTTCTTGTACAATAGAACTTTTTTTATTTTGATTCTTTCTTTTGATTTTACTTGACACTTCAAATTCAGGATTCGTCTCTGTATTCGTAGTTTGCAGGCAGGCGTCTTTGCCAGTTTTCTTCATATATGGATCAGATAAGTATTCAGTATCGTTTTCAATTTCAGACTTTACAAGACCAATTTGCACTTTGAGGGCGTCCATATCAAATGGATCATTAATTTTACTACACATTTTTGAAACGTAGCGATCTATATTTGAAGATATCAGGTCTTTTTCGCTTTTATTTACAAAACTCATAAGCGTATTTATCAAAAGTTTTTTTGACAAAACCGAAAAGTTCATACACTTAAAAAATCATACAAAAAAATTGTAACTTCATTTTCCTTTAAATAATTTTCAATCAAAACTTCCATACCACTAACATCTGATAATTCAAACTGCTCTTCGTTGCTATATTTGAAAGTACTACTTTTTTCTAAAAATAAATTCAAAAATTATAAATTTATTAAAATTAAAATTATGATTATACCCTTTTCATTAGTGAAAATCTGCTTCTTGAATAAAAGAATATCGTGAGGATTAGCAACTTTGTCAGTGAAATATTTCGAAAAAACTGAGTTTGGAACAATGCTATATCCATCTCCTCCGTGATCAACCTATATATATTTTACAAACTACATCATTCATTCATTCAAATCAACGATGTCATAAGATAAAGAATTGTAAAAAAGCAAAAACGTGCCCTCAATCGAATCAGAGGAAGTTCAGGCTGAATAAAGGAGCTCTGAGATTTCTGTTCAGCTGATTTCTTAATCATATTCTCAACCTAAAAATTTTAAAACAAAACCGTACTTTTTGCTTTAAAAATTCAATAACTCCTTTATTGTTATTTTTATCTAGACCACATTTGCTAAGGTGAACTTCATCAAAAACAAAAGGTCTGACACTTTTTAAATCAATAGGATCAAGTTTGAAAGATTTTTCAAAAACCTGCAAAAGTCCCACTTTTCTTTTTAAAAATTAAAGACCAACATATAATACTTTGCTACAGACTCACCAGCAGCTAAAGAAGTAGCCACAGAAGAGCCTGGTTGAGAAATGTAAAAATCTTTGGATCTAGATGACTGTGGATCTATCAAACACTCATGTTCGTGTCCCCATATAACAAAATCGATAATGTCATCAATAAAGTGTTCAGGTAATAGTGCATTCTTTCCATGCTTGGTTCTATTTTGGTGAACTACCATAATATTGAAATGTTCCTGATTATTATCTGGTGTGTGCATCAGTTGTACTTTATCATTTTTATACATTTGAAATAATCTCTCATCACGCACATTACCAAGTCCATATATAGCTAATTGAGTACTTCCTTTTTTGAATAAAAGTGGTTTAACTTCTATTTGTTCAATGCTGTTGCATTTCCCAAAGTAATTTATCAAACCGCATGTTGACAGTAAGTCTAAGGAACACAACCCACTCATCTAATCATCATTTTTCATACTTTGTTTCAAAAATAATCATTATAATGTAAATGCATAATCAAAATTATAAAATATGTATTAGAGTACCCCCATAGGATCATCATGATTTCCATGGATTGAAAATATTGGTAATGCAATAGACATGTGTGGGTTATTATAATTCAATTTTGGAAATCTATCAATCATTTAAAATACAAAGATTACTCCAAATGAGAAAAAACTTCCTCCTCATTACTTTCGAATAAAAAGTCATGTTCTTTTTTGCCCAAGCAGTATTTCCTCAATAGATTGAGCGTCTTATACAATGTCTTTCTGCTTGGCTTGTTATCATGAAACAGATCTCCTCCCAATAGTACAAAGTCAACCTATTTTTGCTCAAGTCTTTTTCCGAATTCATTTTTATATATTTTCTTTACTTCATCAAAATTTCTTCACAAGATTTCTCAATTATAAAATGTTCAAAACCAATAAATTAAGCCAATCAATATATTTTCATCCACAATGTAAAAATTAATTAAAATTGTTTGAGCCAATTAAACTAAAATGTTCATTTTTCAAGCTTAACTAGTTGAACCTCATGATCAAGAGCAAGTTGCAAGATTTCTTCTGAATATTTCTCAATTATAAAATGTTCAAAGCAAAAAATTAAGCCAATCAATATATTTTCATTCACAATGTAAAAAATAATTAAAATTGTTTGGGCCCATTAAACAAAAATGTTCATTTTTCAAGGTTATTTAGCTATACCTCATGATCAAGAGCAATTTGAAGGATTTCTTCAAAAGTAGCAAATGAATCATTCCCGCGAATCTGATCTTTCTCAAGGTACCCCAAGTGGTTATCGGTGGCTAAATTAATAAACAACAATTCTCCCACCTATCAGAATTTTAAAAACGCTTTCTTCGCGGGGGCTTTCTTCACTGAAGGAATCGCCACAAGAAGAGCTTTCGCTAACATATTTATTTGAACTCATCTTCCATTAGGGATACAAATGTGCACATCAGATGAACTTTTAAAATAATCCTTAAGATTGCCATTTACATTTACGCGGGCTTTTAAGAACGCTGGTAAACTCTTATGAAACCAAAGCCATAGCACAGTTAATACTATGGAACTTTAATTAAGTTAAGAACTCTAATAAAATAAAAATAATTCATCAATATTTATCATTGAATATAAGAGTAATAATTTTTTTTAGATAAACGTACACGCTTGAAAGCTGTTTTTTACATATCTTGGTTGCATAAAAACGGCAATGAATTAGTTTACTTGCGTCTGCGCAACACTTGGAAAGAAAGTACAGCAGAGTATTGTATGACTGGACTCCGGGTGTTGTGTTCTGTAAAGTTTGCGAAACCATAAATATATCATTAGACATTCTAGTAACTACCCTAAGAGAAAATGATAGACTTCCCAAGAATGGACTACTAGAGTGCTTATTTTTTCGATAATAGTGACGAGTGAACCGAAAAGTAAAATAAATGAAATAATGTGGCTGCATTTAAAAGTTATCTACCCAAAAACTTATTAATAATTTCAAATTTTGATAAAAAGATGATGAATTGATTTAT
The DNA here is from genome assembly GCA_001455295.2 of Enteromyxum leei. Classification (NCBI taxonomy): domain Eukaryota; kingdom Metazoa; phylum Cnidaria; class Myxozoa; order Bivalvulida; family Enteromyxidae; genus Enteromyxum; species Enteromyxum leei. Next base: position 6,957 of record LDNA01037018.1, on the reverse strand, counting down.
AGTACTACGCTTACTGAAAACTCCTTATAACAAAACTTCATATAACGAAAACCCAGCATTAACAAAATTTCGCTAAATTAAACGATATATACATAAAAGCTTATTATTTTGATTATGGGCTTTAAAAACTGCACAAAAAGGATTTGTTTGATTTCCAGGCGTAAAATTACAAGTAAATTGTTTATTTTATTGTTTTTTGCAACTTTAGAAGTGTAAAATTTAGATATGACTTTTAAAATACTATATTAGTCACATTTTTATTGAAAAACTTCACTGATATTACTGTCAATATATGTGTGAAAAATGAAATAAAAAACTCACTGAAAGATATATGTACTTTATAATAGTATATGCATTCTAGACAAAAAAAAACACATAATTATAAAAGAAAAAAAGTTTATGGACACAATTAATTGAACTCAAGAGAGAGTAATAAAGCGAGGCGTCAAACGTCCTTGTTAATAAGTCTGGTTTCAGTGTATCCGTACGCTTTTTGTTGTATTCGCTTCAAACAAAACCAGTAAGATAAAGAAAGCCAAAGAGTATCAGCAAGATCGTGTTTAATTTCTTGTGATGCATAATAATTGCAAGTATCTTCATCTGCTTCTACATTCATGGAAAATTCAATAAACTTTTTCAAGAGTTCATTATCAATCATCAACATTTTGAAGTAAGTCTGAACTTATACAAAAAGCATATAAATACTTCATAGGGGCTTCCGAGAAGCAGTTTCTACAACAATTTAGTGAAAAAAATTTCCAAGCTGCACAATATTAATGAAAAATGAATTTTTAAAGAAAGAAAGATTTACATTCGCTAAATATATAGTGGCGACGTTACGACCTTCAAACATAAGTTCATGATCAATTTCCCTATGCTCTGCCAGTTTCATCAAACCAACAGACTTGGAATGTTTGGCATGAAAAAGAACATCCTCAGTTAGAATTTTCCCAATGTACTTGTTTTGTTCGACCATATTGGGCAGACCGCTGATAAAACACATTTCTTTGATGGACATTGGAACAATAACAGGCGTTCTGACGTCTTTATCTTTATAAAAAAGTTTATGAAACTTCATAATCAAAGCGTTTTGTAATGCTTTTTCTAAAAGGATGTAAAACCTAGAGTTTTTTATATTTCTTAAACTATTAATTTTATGATAGTTTTGTTTTTCCAAAACGTATAAATCTGCATGAGGAATCTTCATAACAACTCTTTCAATCTTCAAACATTAAAAGCAATAAACTTACTTCAGAGTAAACACCATCGCTCGTATTAAAATTGAAATTGGTAGGTTCTAAGTGCATAGATTGTATTTCAAGATTTTTATTTGTGCAACACCAAGCTATTGACTCGTTTGAAAAATCTATTGCTAGGCATGTTTTTACTTCCTACAATAATTATTACATGTTGTAGTTAAATCACTTTTTGATGACTTGATCCAATCATTTCAACTAAATTAGTAAATTTGGTGATCTTAATGTTTTCCTTTATCCTCTCAAGTATAAATTTTATTTCCTGGGAACTAAACACCTTCATTGCTTTGAATTCTTCAAAATCGTCTAACCAAGACGTAGTTTGTTGAGCAAACGCTAGCCTATTTCGTAAAGGCCGAGATATTCCCAACTCTCTCAGTTTTTTCATTTTTTTATCGTTGATTATTTTCATGAAGACTTGCTAATTTGTTATAAAATCATTTTTCAATTTAATCAGCATTTGCAAAGTAATTTTGTATTCAAAAGCAAAACCTACCCAAAAGTTTTCAATCAAATATAAAGCAAACTGATGTGAAATATATAATAACTGCATTCGCTCCAAATAACTGTAAAGCAATACTAAAATAGACAAAGACTCAAACAAACTGAACTGAAATAGACTAAAATAGTAGCATAATAATAAATGGAATTGTGATGTATATTCAGCTAAAGCATAATTCACACAAATGACATATGAAATGACAAAGTTTTTGTGTAAGTAAAATTCAGTTTCTACAAAATAGTGACTGATACATTACACAAATAAAGTTAGCATTTATTTTATATTAAAAATTGATATACTCAGCAAAACTTTAAATTTTAATAAAATAACAAACTCCATTCTAAAATCTCTTAAATTTCTAATATATATATATTGATCAAGCTAATGAAAATAGATTGTTCAAATACAGTGTTGCTTTCCGACTCATCATCATTTTTGGAAATCAAGCATCTTTTGTATATGTTGCATAATTTGGCTGATTCCCTTCCAACATTCAATTTTGCGCATAGAGTTTTCATTAAGCCTGTTGTGTCTTTAAAAGCACATGCAGTCTGAAAATTTCAACTCCTTACTTATCTTTTATACATCAAAACTTTTTTTTGATGTATTAAATTTAGTTTTGCCACTTTACTACAATTTTCCTCATATATTTTGTACACATTATTTTTTAATTGTTTTTGAATGTGCACGCATAATTAAGATTATTTAATTTAGTTTTTCTGAGTTTTGTTGTGTGAATTATACACTAAGATATAAACATGAATAAAGATTTTTAAATTTATGTAAAGGCATTATTATTATTTGCTTGTAAATTAAATGAATAAGCAACTTGAAGCGGTTAAATTAATATTTTAATTGTCTTCAATTTATATAAAATCAAAAGAGCACAAGTTAGTTTCATAAATAAGCATAATACTTGTAGTTATAACAAGTTGGTACATGCTTCTTCATGAGCAATGATTTTTAAATGATTCTTTTCCAACATTCAATTTTGGGATAGAGTTTTCATTAAGCCTGTTGTTTCTTTGAAAGCACATGCAGCCTGAAATTTTTGATTCCTTACTTATCTTTTATTTATCAAAACTCTATTCTGGCCACGAAAATCTAGTTTTGACGCTTGGCTTTAATTTTCTTTATATATTTTGTACATATTATTTTTTAATTGTTTTTGAATGTGCGCGCACGTTCAAGATTATTTAATTTAGTTTTTTTGAGTTTTGTTGTGTGAATTATACACTAAGATATAAACATAAATAACAATTAATGAATTTATGTTAAAGTATTATTATTATTATTTGCTTGTAAATTAAATGAATAAGAAACTTGAAGCGGTTAAATTAATATTTTAATTTTCTTCAATTTACATAAAATCAAAAGAGCACAAGTTAGTTATATAAATAAGCAAAATACTTGTAGTGATAACAAGTTGGTACATGCTTCTTAATGAGCAATGATTTGTGGCATTAGCAGCGGGACTTTTCGTTTAACTAGATGTATATTGGCGGCTCATAGTAGCAGTTGTTTAAAAATACTAAAAAATGAAAGGACTATGTGCAGTGATTTAGAAGCTCCTCCTCCTCCAGTGAGCGATTCTGGTTTCAGTGCTCCTCAGTTAAAATTTGAAGTTGAGCCTAGTTGCTTTAAGCAGGTACATCTTTTATATATTGTGTTTTTTTACTATTATATTCATATTTAATTTTGAAACAACGGTAACATGTTTTTTTACTATATATTAAGTTGTTGTTAATACTAATTCTATATTAAATTAAAGGTTGCGAACTTATAAGTTTCTACAAACTAAAATATATATCAATTAAAATAAACAATTTTAACAACAATAATACGGCAGTCCTATTAACTTTTTTGCTATATTGGTGTTTAAAGTCTTATTTTTGTGATTTGAGAAAATTTGAATTTTATAAAAACGTTATGTCAAAACAGTTGATTAAAAAAAAATACTTTGTCAACACTTATTAAAATTAACTGGTTAGAAAAAACTAATAAGAATGTTCAACTTTTGTCAAAAAAATAACCTGAAGACGTACTTTAATTTGCCTGATTACAAAATAATATCCCTGATTCGAGCGAAAAATAGAAATAAGCAGAAAATAAACGACATAACTGATTTGTACAAACAGAACTACATAACAATTCAACAAATCAACGATTATTTGAGTCGATGTGATGATGAAGGTGTCAATATTAATGAAAAAATGGAATCAAAAAAAGGCACAGTGGGGAAAATTACTAAAGTGATTTTTTATAATTTTGATTTTTAAGGAATTAGATAGTACTGCTTTATTAAGCCCTAGTTATGATGCATTTAATATACTGAAGTTTGATACAACTAAAGGAATTATGAATATCAAGGAAGTTTTAACAGAATTTGACATTGATAATTACCAAACATCTTTTATTAATGTATTCATTTTTGCTGTGTATTTAAGACTTTAATATAAACAATTATATATAACATTTAGTTTGTGACAAAAGTTTGCAATACTGCAAAATATAAACATATGATTGTATTTGACGATATCGAATTTATAACATCAAAATATGCAACACAATCGAATATCCATTTTTCAACATTTCATTCAGGTCTGTTCCTTGTATTGCGGCAAATAGCTCGGATGAATTCTGCAAAACACAATATACAACATATATATTCTCACCAAGACATTTTTACAAAAACTAGTCTTTTTGATAACAGAAAAAAATTCATTTTTGATGATGTTGCTCTTGATGTATGCTTTTAATAAATAATAACAACTTAAGCTCATATCAAAACGCATAAGTAGACTGTGTCATCAAATAATTGAAAGCAAACAAGACCTTTTCAATTTCAGTGAATATAGAAATGCATACGATACTTGTGAAGAACTTTTGCAAAATCGAATTGCAGAGCTCAAGAGAGATCACTGGGATTATTATTTGGCTTCTCATTTGCTTCGTCAACTCAATCTGAAATCACCTTTGTCTATTCGCATTAGATCTATTCTTTATTTTGTAAGATCATTTTAATTTAAAAAATATATTATTCTCAAATAATGTTTTTTAGATTTCCCAGATGGATCAAACAGAATTTGAAAACATCATCATTCAGGAGTTAGCTAATGAAGCAACATCAAAGAAAGAAGCTCTTTTAAAATTGAAAGATTTGAAACTAGATCAATCCACACTCAGTCTCATGACAAATTACTCGTTTTATGTACGCTCATCGAAACTTATTCCCACTGCCCTCAACTTGTTTTATGAACAGAAATACTGCTCTTAATAATTCTATATTTGCGATTTTGATCATTTTTTAAAGAAGTGACATTGTATCAATAAGTAAAGTTAAGTGAGAGTAATCAAAACATTTTTTTAATTTCAATAAAACTGATTTTTACACCAGGGACTTTTTTTTAATTTTGAAAAGTGAAGATTTTACAGAATTTCTTTTATATATAACCGAACTGATAGCACTTTTTAATTCATTTCTGAGTAGTTTGACAAATAATAGGAGTAAAAATAGCTGCATGTAATTGGGATCAATTGGTTAAAAAAATACTTAAAGTCATCAGCTTTCAGTCTAATGTAGAGCATGTTCATTATTAGCGTAAGTCAACTTCAATTTTTTTGTTCTCTATCAGGTTCATATTGAGAACAGGTGGCCACGGGGAACCAAGTTCTTTTATTATGCTACCTTCTACGCCATTTTTGGTTATTTTACTATAATCAATTACTTTTATTCAGTGTAAACTCTTATTGAAATGAAGTATGATTTTGTTTTAGAAGCTATCAGAGGTTTTTTCCCTAGACCCGACTCATCTGCATCTTGTGATTTTCTTGAAAATGTCATTTTTTACAGAATAAGTTTTCGTTATCATTCCAGATTGCTAAAAAAATAGCTGAACGTAAGTATATTGAAAGAAAGACAGTTGGGTCACAAACTTTACTATTTTTGGATCTTGAACCTGACGACGCTGTTATGAATTGCGTTTGATCAATAAATGATCTGATCTGAATTTTCCCGAGTATTTCAACCACATGTATCTTTGAAAAATATTTTTTCACCTGGCGGTTACGTTAGCAAGTCCTGAAAAAGTGACATTTTTTTTTGAGCGCCAATATCAAATGTTGAACTTTTACTGCAACTAATCTCGGTTTTTTTATAACAATGATAAAGAAATTTTTTCGTTGTCGTGTTTAACGACAACAGCTCAATCTCATAACAATACACTACATTTTCTTAATCACTGCTTTTTCTAACATTATTTATCACACCAACTTTGTTATCCACTTTTCTTGGGTTAAAACCTCTATAATTTAACAATTTGAAAACAGTCGGCTTCAAAGTAAAGGCAATTTCAGTGATTGTTTCTCTCATTTTGCAAATAAGTCAATCACTAGACTTTATCTGACACACAACTTTGCTGTTTTAACCGTTCTTATTATTACATAATTGATAGTAAAGATCCCGTAAATGAAGAAAAACATTAGTAATTAGCTGTTGAGGCACTAAAATATTATATAATTAAAAAAAACAGTGATAAGATGAAAAAGCTATGATACCCACTTGAATGGACTGAAAAGTAAAAAGAAAAATGAAGTACAAAATACCAAAAAACTATATCATCTTTTGTTGCTATTTCTTGACTTATTTATGAGTTTTTTCTTTTCGTTTTTTGGAAATTTTGACATTCTCTTGATTTTGTTGTCTAGTTTGACCTTGGTTTTGTTCTCTTTCCTTCGAGCCCGTTTTTCCTCAGGAGTTTCCTTCTCTTTTCTAACAGAAAAATTTTCTTCTTTATAAAATCTGTCAAAGCTGGATTCATCAATAGAATCACTGCCGCTAGCGGATTCTTCCTCTGAATTAATGTTTTCCGTTGTAATTATGTTCGGATCCTCGTAGTTTTCAACCTACAACAATTATCAGAGAAAAAGCTTATTTAAAGTAATAAAATAAATTAGTAGCTAATAATATGAGCTCTAAATATATAACAAAACTCTAAAATCAACAAATCCAAACTTATTTTGCGAGTTAAAACGCGATTAAATCAATATACTTGACGTACATCTTTTGGACGACTAAAATATATATATATATATATCATATTTAAGTTTGGTTTGTGTGATAAAATCTTAAGTAATACAAGAACTTGTCAATAAAGTATAATACTAATGTAGGAACAAAACATAAATTCAAATAAGTGC
>LDNA01036140.1:0-10076 GCA_001455295.2 Enteromyxum leei | reverse complement strand
TTCATATGATAAAAGTAAAATGAATTATAATTAAATTTGGTTTTGATGTGATCAAAACAAAATGAGCTGCTTCGTTTTTTGGAAACACCATAGGCTATTCATTTCTGTATTAAAAGCAACAAAATTTTAAAAGCAGTGCCTTTAAAGACTACTAAATAACAGTTGTAAATATAATTTTAAAAAACCATATAAAAATGGTTTGAATTGGCATAATATGAATTAAAAAATATTTTACGACAGAGATTTATATTGACGGAAGTAATTAATTCCGTTGATAATTATGAAAGATGAATTAGAGTGTTAAAGTCGTTAAGTCAACTAGTTAAAAATATGAACAAGCCCTATGCAAACATGAATTATCATTGTAATGGTATAAGTAAACAAAAAGTTTATCATAATAAAAATGTCACATACTTCTTTAGTTCTGAGTTGGTATCATTGATGTTTTTATTAAGGATATTCTCATTTTCTTGAATAAAAAATTTTTTTTCATCATTAAACGTATGGAAACTTCTAAAAATGTGAAGTTAGAAGTAATTTACCTGTTAATTTCTATCTCAAAATTATTATTCAATGTTTCGAACCCGGCTTTATAAAACTCTAAAGATTGTTTGATGATTCCTGAAATATTAATATTCCAAAAAGTGAAACCAGAATTGTCAAATTGCATCAAGTTATTTTTCACAACTATCCGTCGGTGATTTTTTTCATTTGAAAAGTTATCCATTGCAGTTCTGTATGTTTAGCAAATCATACATAACTAATCATAAATCTAATCGGCTTAAAATATTTTTATTTACTTTATCCAACTTAATTGTTCATTATATTTTTTGGCTGTCCTATAGTGATGATTGTAGTTTTAATTAATTCCATATGTTAAATTAGTGTTTTTTAACCTTCCTACTGAAAAATTAAAATATGACCTGAATCAGCATCAAATTAGTCATATATTTCGACGCTAACTTGCTCAAAATATAATAATTATAGTGACACTCATTGAGTACTTTTGAATAAATGTTCCCTGTCTGGCAACTGTGCAAATTATACTCTGTATAAGTCTCTTTGAGGTTTTAGGATTGATCAGTCCAAGTTCTTACAGCTGCTGGGGTGTATGATTGTTGCTAAAAATCATATTTCATATTGAACAGCCCCATTTTGCTCTAGATAATTTATATTGAGAGGTGAAGTTGTTTCAACGCTTTTCAAAAAATTGTTTCATAACTAGTTCATACACAAAAGTATCGGGTGTGATACTTAAAAAAGAATAAAATTGAATTTCTTACTAATTTGTAAAATATTTACACTCAAAAAAAAGTATTGAAACTAAAAATATATCGCAAAATAAAACTTAACTGATCTGACATTAGACAACAATATTTCATGAGTTGCTCTTTGTTGAAATATCTCAAAAGGCAAACAACATCTCAAAAAAAAGATTACGTATGCTGTATCTAAAAAAGTCGGCTGAAAAGTGGACATAAAACGACTAGAAGTAAGTTGAAAAGAAAATAAGTGTAATTTACAAAATCACAGATTTTTGAGAATGCTGTTGAAATCTTCGTCGTCTGATAAATTGAAATTACTAAGTTTGTCTTCTAAAAGTATCCAAATAAAGTTAAAACTAACCTTCATTCAAAACTAAAGAATTAGAAATCATAATGTACTGCTGGCTTCAAAAGAATTATCGCAGAGAATATTGTAAATAGTGCTATCGTCAAAAGTGACAGACAGATCATTTTCAACATTGGCTAAATATGTCTCCAATAAATAATAATAATACATATATCAGCAAAAGAAACAGAAGAATTTATATAAAACAAAGGTGCGGAAATGAATTTTCGACACTCATAATCATGACACATTTGAACGACATCCATGAATGAGCTGTTTAATCTAGCAACATAATAAATGTGATTGCTTTTATGTTCCCTATGAATGTTGTGACAAAATCTTAATATTAGAAGTGTTTTTATTACTTGTAACAACCAACTTCATACAAAATAGATTGAATTTCCGGCTTGTATATAATTTTTCTTATGAAACCTTTGTTGTGAGACGACACTTCTGAAAGATATAACTTAACTCGTTCTTCAATGTGCTTACAAAAGTTATCACAATTTTCATATGAAATCTCTAATTGACGAGAAATACCTAAAATCTCTACATAAAACAAAAACTTTTTCTTTCATTTTCAACGTTTTTGCAAGTATTACCACCACACATACTGTAATTATATACAAAATATTTTATCTTATTTGCACCCTTTTCACTAATTTCAAAAATACTATTCATAAAATCATCCTCTATATTCACAGTATTATTGTAAAATTTTGGGTATATCAATGAATCGTTCTTTTCATAATTCAAATTTTCGTAAAATGCATTAGGAACACACAAAGACAGTACAAGTATAGAATAATCTATAGACTGTTGACAACTTAATGAATATGGCTTCAATAAAGATTTTTTGTATTTTTCAAATTGAAATTTGTTAGATTTTGATAGCTGTAAAAACCGATCAGAATTCAGCTATATCAATAAATCATTTTATCAATTACTTTAGACGCATTGTATATTCTAAAGCTTCTATTCTTGGAGTAAACAGATGTATCAGCCACAAATGAACTGCCACCTTGTTTGTTCCGTACCATTAATTGGCAAATATTATCACTGCATTCATAAACTATATCAGAATTACTTCCTTCTGAAAACATATTTTTGTAATTTGAACAACAAGTGTTAAAATGATCAAGAATTTCTGAATAACACTTTGAAACAAATCTTCCAAGTTCATAGTTGTTAAAAAAATAATATTCATCAGAATGAAATATAAGATGACAAGAATACTTTTCTTTGCTGGACGAATCCAACCATATCACATCTTCATGCTTGTACTCCACTTCGTAATATCTGAATTCATATAAAAGTTTTGGCATAAACTGACTGAATTCTGTAACTTATTTATATCATATTTGCACCAAAAATGCGTGTTTGCGTCCAAAAACCCTGATTTTGAATGCATAACTTGATAAATAATACACTACAGATTATTCATAAATTACCATTTTATAATAAAGTTTATTAAATTAATTATATTTTTAATAATTACAAAATTTGTTATGGCTAATATGCAAAACCTTTCCAAATATAAAATATTTGGGAATGATTAATTAAAAAAACGCACATCATCAAACTTTACAATTTGCGTTCTTAAGGTGAAACAAAATAAACGCGAAAATAATCAAAAACACTCCATCCACACTTTCTGAGTAACAGGTAAGACTAATTCTCTGAATAGCCATTTAGAAATTGAAATATTGAAAAACTAAACATATGTTTCTATAAAAGCTCATAAACACATATGTTTCTATAAGAAGCTGATAAACACATATGTTTTCATAAGAAGCTGATAACACATATGTTTCCATAAGAAACTGATAGAAATATGTTTCTATAAGAAGCTGATATAAATGTTTCTATAAGAAGCGTTTACACACAGCCGTAAATATTTTTTGAATGGTGAAAACCGATTTCAACTAAGCATTATTGCGCTTTTCCAATAAAAAATTCAAGTAAATTTTTTATCTTTGAATTACCTCTTGGTTCAAAAATGCACGATATACGTGTAAAAATGCTAATATTCAAAGAAAGTTTCTACGTTTGATGTGTTTTCAGTCGCGTAAAAATTGGTTTTTGTATATAAATAACCAAAAGGCTATCTAGTATAAAAACTAAGTCAATTATGCCAACAAATAATTTTACGATCGCTCTTTTAATTCTTCAAGGTGTTTTAAACAAATAATAAAATTTCGGTCAACTATTTTCACAACGCCAGTATATAAAAAATGTATATATAAATTTAATTCTGAATTTGCCAATAAAAAAATTAAAACAAAACATGAACTAAAAATTTATAAGAAGAGATACAAACACAACCAAAATATACCTTCACAAATACAAAAATTCTGTCTACAAAGCAAAAAAGGAATTCAACTTTCTTTTGATATTCATTAAATTGAAATTTTGTTCATAAAGATTGGTTTATTATAGTGGCAAACTAATAAATCAAACAAAACATATTTTGTTTGAAATACAATTTACTGCGTTAAGTTGATAAATAAATATATATGTATATGTGTTAAATGCAAGTGCCGCCATAATGTGAAATTAGTGTGCTCAAGTAAATCAAAGGAATACTTTTTAATTTTTGCAATGAAATAATCAATGAACCACTGGATAAGAAGATCACCATCAAGTATATGCTTGTTAAAGTGAGTATAATATTCCAGATCAAAATATAGTTTGCAGGGTTTGTTCTGTGGAATAACTTCATACAAATTTCGTTTATTCGGTTCAAGTTTAAAATAATAATCGCAAAAAGTGTCTAATGTGCATGTGATAAAATCAAATGTGGACCTATTTTCAAAACTTAGCCATCTTTCTCTTGAAAAAACTCTCAAATCACCTTTTTCGAGCTCAGATAAAGCAGAAACCAATTTCGAATGAACTTTAAATCTTTCATATCCTGAAAGTATAATGCTTTCAGTGATGGTTCTGGCATTATAAGTATTGGGTCTATTGATAGCCGTATTTCTCAAATTTTGCTTTGAAATTCGCTCAAATTTTCTCGTTTTCTCTTCAAAGTATGAACTCTTTGCATCATGCTTGCGTTTATAAAATCTTTCAGGATCCATTATGCATAAACATGCGATCTTGCCGCTCTTAAAAATTTTAAAAACACAATAATCTTATTAAATAATGATGCATCAAAAATAAACTTACCAGGCGCGCGTCAGCTAATCAGCCCTCAGTTAATATGTCAGGGGTCTCTATAATAACACGTGTAACCACTAAAAAAAAAAACAATCTAACTTATTAGTCTAAATTTGCAATGAATTATAATAACTTATATTTATAAATAAAAATTTCATAATGTAATATTCAGATCCAAAATTTTGGGCATGTTAGCAATATTTAGCTTGCGCACGCATTTAATTTTCATTTTTGCTCAAAACAAATTTTTATCTACTAATAAGTTAATCAAACACAACTAGATGATCTTGAATAAAAATTATTTTGCTTTGCGCGTAATTAAAACACGCGCGCATGCTACAGAATCTTAATTTGGTAGAAATAATAGTAGCATTGATTATTGAAGAGGAAACTATTTATCAGTTGCAAATAGTCACTGATGGCTGAAATAGAAGGTCATAACATTGCACTCGGTAAATGTTTTACTTATATTAGAGTTTTGAAAGCCTATGTTTATATTTAACGTTGTAATCTTTTACTCATATACTCAATAATTTGTTTGCTTTTATTTCAGCTGGCGTTTTCTGAACAACTTTCAAGATGTTTAATTCTCCTCGAATAAAATTAAATAAGTATCTGTCATTAGACTTCAATACTTTTAGTAGATATTCACACCTTTGACATCAACAGTAAAAATATATATTGATGAAAATTAAGACTTGTGAAATAGTTAAAATTGTATATATTTGATTAATTTGAGAGATACGAGTTTGAAAACCATTTATCAAATTGAATGGATAATTATTTTCAATTTAAAATTACCGACATTTAAATAATTATTGTTCAAATAAAATAACAAAATTTTTTAAGTTCCTTTGAAATTTATTGAACAGCAATCGATTTTGTTGTTTCAATTGCATATTTAATATATTTATACACATTTTTTATTTATTGGAAATTTGAAAAAAATTTATTGAATCAGATTTAATGAGTAATTTTAGTAGTATGAGTAATTTTGAGTAGTGTGGGTATTTTTGAGTAGTATAGGTATTTTTTGAGTAGTATGAGTAATTTTGAGTGTGAAAATTAGCCTTGTTTAGTGAAAAAACCAGAACCCAAAATAACAAGTTATGTCAAGCTGTTTGGCTATGATAACAAGCCAAAACCACTGACAATACCAAAGAAAATAAAACAGGATGCAAAGAAGCGTTTAAATGGATTGATAGAAATGTACGAATTCAATCATATGGATCATTTTCATAACAATTCACTGGAACAATGGATTAAAAAGGATGCTGTAAAATAAAAATATATTTGATATATTAAGAAAAAAGATATTGTGGGTGAATCAAAGAAAACATTAAATGACCTTGATATCGGTCTTCAACCCGATGCCAAAGATATGCCGCCAGTGGATGAAAATAAAAAATCAGATGTTTTTCTGCCAAAGCAACAAGTAGAAGGAGAATCAAGTAATTCAAAGAGTGAAATGCCATGTGTATCTATTGACAAATCAAGTAGCATGCTTCACATAATTAATACTTATAGAAAGCAAATATTCAGCCAATTATTCTTACAACCCATTGGGCATATTTGATTTAAAAAGTTCATTTGCTGCTATTGGAGTTAACTATGATGCTGATTTGTCATCTAAAACTGAAAAAGGCGGAATTGAAGAAATGATTGAGAAAGAATTTGTAAAACGTATATTTTTGCATTAAAATTAGGGATGTATTGAAACTGGACAATCGAAAGTGAAAATAAACAACTTCAAACTCATAGAGACTCATGAGTGGGAAAAAGATGTTATTATCACTAAAAATCAAAAAATTGACACTCTTGCAGTTTTAAAAGCTGGGTGGATACCAAGCGTAGAATGCCGTACATGGAAAGATTATATCATGAATGAAATTCATAAATGCAATGATAGTGAATTGGTTTTACTTTATTTGAATGTTTTGAATACACTCAGAGGTATTAATGAATTAAATGATGTCAACGTCAATAACCAAACATGGTTTAATCTATTTATTACATTTGAAAACAGTCAGCCTTTCAATTACTTGGCATTACCAATTTATATTTCCAGACATTTTTTATCCTTGCAAGATAATATGACAATAAAGAAGATGCAAATTATAAAAGATAGCCATGCTTTAATGAATATATCTAATGATAATTTTTATTCACGTCGTATCAATGCAAAAACGGATGATAATGTATTTGACGATAAACCACTAGTTTTGAAACATGCTTATCCGGCAGAACTACTGCAAAGAACATTATTTCCTATTTACTTGGATTGCTATTCTTGTAGGCAGTTTCATCGACCTATAATGAATCGTTTAACTTATGGAGTCTTGAGTAAACCTGGGTATCATTCTGTAAGAAATCTAAACAGTCATTTGAAAAAGAAACATAAAGAAATGTGTAAACGAAGAAAAACTTGTAGTGCTCCTGATATTAGTTTTATGCAAACTCTTGATGACATCACTTCTACAGATGGCAGTATTATTATTTTGGAATATTGCGAAGAGTTTCCTATACTATTGTGTCAAAATGGAATGAATTCTAAATTGATAAAATATTTAAAAATTCAAAATAATGATGATATACTCAAGTTTAAAAGCAAGATTAATTATGAATTGCCGAAACCTAATTTATATAAAATGGATAATAATAATAATAATAATTTTGGAAACTATAGACTTGCCAACACTCCTAATATGAGTTTTCGACCAACAGTCAATCAAGCTGGTCAACATGTTGCCACACCGAATATAAATTTACTACAATCAGGAAATCAAACGAATATGAGCCGGACAACACCTAACATAAGCATTCTCTCCACAGGAAATCCAACGGGTTTGCATAATGTTAAATCTAATGTGAATTTATCACACACGGGAAGTCAAGCGAATCTGAATCATGTGACCTCCAGTATGAATTTATCACACACGGGAAATCAATTGAATTTACAGCCCGTTGCGCCTTCTATGAGCAAGCTTAGTACAGGAAATCAAAGCAATTTGCATCCTAGCACACCTTACAATTTTTCGGCTTTGAAAACACCCATGTCTTATGGAGGTTTACCAGGAAATAATGTTATGGTAAACACAAAAGCTGTTTCAAGTCAGATTTCAGATTTTAAAAGAATGACTGGGTTGGTTGGAAATATGAATCCGAACTTGAGCAACCAGAATAAACAGATGAAGCCTTTTCAAATTGGTCCTAATTATAATCAAAGTTTTGTTAGTAGTGGTTTTGGACCTACCACGCCAACAAATGTTAGAGGCTTGAATTACACGAATTCAGCTACACCTAGAATGAATAATAAAAATACTCAAGAATCAATTCCCAACTATTTAAGGTATATGAAAAATGTTAATTCTAGCACACAAACAAATCGCTATTCATCACAAGTTTATAATTCAAATCAGTCTGATGTAAAACCTAATACAGCTCGCTTAGAACAAACAAAGACTCATAGTGTGAATCAATTGGTTCAAAACAATAGTGAAAACAAAAACAATTCTACGAAAAATACTACATCAAAAGTTATAGATCTTAGTAATAATATGGGAAATTATGGCAGTGTTATGAATGTTAATAAAATGAGCCCATTTTTGGGAGAATTAAGTGCTGGTGAATGTTTACTCACAATTGAAAATAATTTATACCGTGCTCCTTTATACCAGAAATCACTGAATGAAACTGACTTTTTAGTCATCAGAAATTCTGGTGGCTATTATATTCGTGAAGTTCAGGCTGTTTTCACGGTAGGACAGTTGATTCCAAAAAGGCTTGTGCCTACTCCAGGATCGAAAATTTCTGCCAAATTTAATAGAGACTTGCTTCAAGTGTATATATACAGATTGTTTTCAAAATCTACTGAAACGCCCATGAAAATCAAAACTGAGGATATAAGAAGGTATTTCAAAAACAATTCAGAAAATGCCATCAGAAAAAGACTCAAACACTGTTCAGATTTTAAGCGAAGTCTCAATCATGCTGGTGAAGTTGGTAGATGGCATTTGAGAGATAATTTTAAACTTCCTTGCGAAGATGAGCTACTCAAAATGTGCAAACCTGAAGACGCTTGTGTGTACTACAGCATGCTTAGTGCCGAAAGGCGTTTAAAGGTATATTTTTTTTAGTAACTTTTGGTTTCATTATTAAAGTTATGGTCAGAAAAAGGCTGCTATTTTCATCACTTTTTTACAATTCCTAAAATAATTTATGAACCAAATATTTTTCAATTTTGGTTATATATATAATAACTCGTCTTAAATCAAATACTATTTCAAAATTGTAGAACTTTTAATAATTATTTAAATTTGTTATGTTGTGCTCAAACCGTTGTTTTCTTGTTTCAATGCTTTGCACAGTTTTATTCTTTTCACTCAGTTCTAAAACCGCCGGATTGATAATTATTTAGGATCTTGGCTACGAAAGAAAAATGTACTCAGTGAGCGAAAATTTAGAAGCTGAGGAAGATGAGTTATGTGGATGCGAAGATGAAGTAAAACAAATTTTTACAATAAAAATAGATACTTGCGGCTCCTTGGAATACATCACAAGCTTGCATAGATGCTTTGAAAGGCAAATGTGTACTGAATGTACAAGATGGGTCTACGGATCCAACTGGAAACAAATACGCTTTTTCATACATGAAAGTGGATGCAAAAGAAAATAAAAGAGCTTATGTGGATCAATCTGCAAAAAATATATCAGAAACTGATTTGAGAAAAATCAATATGAAAGTTGCAAAAAAGAGTCTCATTAATTTTGGATTTAATCAAAATCATATTGAAAGCATGACTAGATGGGAAGTTGTAGATGTTATCAAAAAACTTATTAAAGAAGGAAAACGTTTTCCATCACGTAATTTACTTTTATATCATGAATAGTATTTAACAAGTATGCTCGTACTGCCAAAATTCTTACTCCTCAAGCTTTACATACATTTAAGCGGCAATGTCAGCTTCAGTTTGAGAAGCAAAACAAGTATTTTTTGTTTTATTTTGATTTCTACAACTTTCGCAATGCAGCTTTTACATTTAATTCAAAACATTTAACCTTAGTTCAATACTTTTTAAGGATTTTATACCTTTAGATGAAACCACATTTCAGTAAGCAGTTTTTGTACTCTTCAAGCATGTAAATGTTTATTATGGTTACTGATCTGTCATTTTACTTCCATCGGTTGGCTCAATATAAAAATCGATTGGTTTTTTCATTTGGATTATTTGTGTTACGTTGTAAAAACATTTAATACTTATTTAAAAATTTCATAAAGGGAATTTAATTAATGTTTCATTTTT
>LDNA01036015.1:0-10958 GCA_001455295.2 Enteromyxum leei | reverse complement strand
TGGTTATGAAAATTTTTAGCAAAAGCAGTGTCTAAATTCAATAATAGTAAAAATTACAATGCCCACCATTTAGACTGCCCATGTGATTCTTAAAGTTAAAAAAATTGAAAAGCTACCGAAACAGCAAAAAGTTCGTATAAATGACTTTCACTCGATTTTCCTTTGACAAATTCCGACATATCTAGCTTATCAACAGGAAACTGAATCAGCTTTGATATTTTTCCACTCAAAATCCTAAAATTGACATCAAAGCACAAAACCTGCTAAAACTGAATCTCTTGAAGTGAAAAATCAAAAACTCCGGAATTCTATAAATCTCAAGTTTTTTTGTAGCCCGTTGATGCTTTTTACAATCTGAGCAGTACCATGAATTGCTTTCTGAAAGCACTTCTTTCGATGAAAATGCATGCAAACAGTCTTCCAATGTACGTGTTTCAAAACACTTTCTGTCTCCAAATTTTACGTAATCCCACGATTGTAACGTCTGATCATTGTTGAAGCTTTCACTCTAAAAAACCATATATATATATATGCTATAAATTCACGCTGTTATTAAAATATAATTATAGAAAAGCAAATATTCATCATATTTCTCTACATGACTGCATTAAAGCAAAATAAAAACAAACCTTCAGCTTCACAAAAATTTTAAAATAAAAACTCGAAGTAAAAAGTAATTAGAAACTTTTCTGAATATAAATAATGCAATATCCAAACAGTAAAACTCAAGAAAACCCAAAGTCAGGGTCCAATATTCTCTTCACCAATTAAAACAATGAGTATGCAGGGAAACCAAAATAGTAGCTAAAGAATGCTTGTTAATAATTTTTGAACTCAAAAAAATAGTAGCTGAAGAATGCTTGTTAATAATTTTTGAAGAATGCTTGTTAATAATTTTTGAAGCCAACAAAAATAGAAGCTGAATAATGCTTGCTAATGATTTTTGAAGCCAACAAAAATAGTAGCTGAATAATGCTTGCTAATAATTTTTGAACTCAAAAAAAGTAGCTGAATAATGCTTGCTAATAATTTTTGAAGCCAAAAAATAGTAGCTGAATAATGCTTGCTAATAATTTTTGAAGCCAACAAAAATTGAAAAGAATAAATTACAAAGTAATTTGAAAAACTCTGAAATAAGTTCCCAACGTAATTAAAAAATGTTTTGGGGATGTATGAATGAGCATAAGTATTCAATACGCTAACAAATTTGGAACTGTAATGGCTGTGTTTGTTTGAAAGAACATTTCTTTCATCTTTTATCTAGTTTAAATAAATGTAGTGATGAAAATAATGTAAAAATAAAATATGAGGCATACAGTGTAGGGAACGTATTTTTCAAAAACACTAAGACTGTGCTCAGAAGACCATTCCGCTATGTAAACAAAAGCCATTTTTGCTATATAAAGTTAATTTGAGAATAATCATTTTTTAAAATATAAAAATAACCACCTTGATCATGTTTTAATGAAATGTGAAATCTCAAGTAATCTTCATTTTCCGGACTTTTATAAGTAATTTTGAAAAGATCGGAATTTTCAAAGTTATTCTTAGTGTGTAAAAAAAGCAAATTATTACACAAAGTTTGCCATTTCTATAAGCTAAAACTTATGTTAATGTGAAAAAGTACTTGAAGTTCCATTAGAAAAAACTTTAGATTCTGAAAAACTTGCTTGAGATTTAACCGAACATACATTCATGAAAATTCTTATATTGTAAAGAAAAAAAAGTACAATAATTTTGCAATAATAGCATCAGTAATTAATGAATCAGGAGGTATAAAATCCGGCTGTTCTGAAATGTCTTCTATGAAAACAAGCATAGGATTAGGAAAAAGTTTAGATTGGCTAAAATGTTAAAATGGAAATAAATAACTGATGGGAAACTATTTTGTGCTTGATCACGCAATAATAACGTTTCGATTCAAGAATAGGATCATCATTTGGAACATACTCAAATCTGTAATTTCATGAATAAAAGATGGTAATACAAATCAATTTTCATAAAGTTAGAAAAAATTTGAACATCATTAGACTCTAAAAACCGATCCAAATTCACTAGCAAGGATGAACCGCCATGCAACACAAAATACTTGAAACTGTTATAAAATTGAAAATACATTTTTGTGTTTTTCAGGAGTTTTTGAAATGAAACAATCTATTATTCTGCCCAAGTTACACCCTCTAGCTGATTTGAATTTGTACTTAAAGTATAAAAAAAACAGAAAAACCAGTTTGACTGTTTCAGAAATATCAAAAGGTGTCACACTAATCAAAACTTTAATATCGTCAAAAGATGAAAGTGGTAAAGACAAAGCACTGAATGGATCAAACGTTACCGAAACCTTTGCTATAAAAATCAAATAGTGATAACTTTGGGACACTCAGGACATTCAATTGTGGACATCAATTGGCCATGAAATAAATCAACAATTACTGAATCATTTCTCTGCTTATGTGCGCTCCAACAATATTCAGCGGCTTCTTCTACTCTATTTACACAGAAATCGGGCAAACTGATATAAGGCTTTTTAATAACTCTATTCAGATCTTCATGAATAGCATCCAGTAATGTACTAAGAAGTTCCTGAGAATCGTGTTGCTGATAACCAGAAAATTGAGAACAAAACTCAGCAATATTATATTTGAGCCTAAATGGAGATACTGCTCTTTCATTACAACGCCAAATGTCATTTATCAACTTGCCATAAGTTCTCGCAATCTTTCCACCTGATCCCAATGGGTTGGTTAGATTTAGATCATCCACGTATCGGTTTTCTATTTCAATTTAAATTGAGACTAATTATTTCAAGTATTTATAATTGAAAAAAATATTTTAAAGCAAATTTTGTTCAATGTGACTATGTAAACTCAAATTTATAACCTAGAAAGTATTTGGTTAAAGACGGAACATTGCTAAGACATTGCAAAGCACTATTCATATAGCACGTGTTACCAAGATTATAAAGGCCAACCACACCTAAAGAAGAAGCAAAAGGATCGACACTAAGCAAGAGTTTTAAAGTGCGTTGACATGTAGAAGAAAAATAAGTGATATTGGAATAAAGTTGAGATACAATCTCATTAATAGTTGTCTCTGAAGTTAAATTAATAGGCTTGATATTGTCTGAACCATTAACGTCAATAACTCCTTGAAGTTTTATGTTTTTCAAATTAAAAGAAACAGATTGAAAATTTTCGGAACCCATTTTGATAAGTTTGACTATAATATTAATTATTAAATCACGTACTGATATCAATATTTTCATAAACAGAAAAAACAGTATCTGATGTTAATATTTCAGTGACACGCATCTGAACTATTATAGGAAAAAGTTCCAAATATGCCGAGCCATCGTCTTTTTTGACAATTTTACGCTTAATAATAACGTCATCTCTTTCTATTTTGCAGTAGTGATGAAAAACATTCCAAACACCCTCCTCCATGTAATAATAGTCTGTTTCTTTGATATCTTTACGTAAGTGATAATTGCTATTAGCTAAAACTATGAGGCGTTTAAAAATCTAACCGTCTATAATGTCCGAAGTATCAACTGATATCCATATTTGATTGCTCACCAATTCATGACGCCATTTTCTGTACCACTCTGACGACACCAAATATCTAAACAATATAAACCTTCATAAATAATTTTTTCAAACTAAATTCAAACAAACCAATTGAATAAACTACCATAAAAAACTGACTCAATACATATATGGAATTTGAAACCAGTAAAAAAACTGGATTTTAATGAAATAATGTATTATTCCACTACTTTTTTTAATAAATATATACAATATTATAATATAGCTAATGAATATAAAATTCAAAGGCTATTTCAGCAAAAAAAAATGTTTATTAATTGTTTAAAAATTTTGATAAGAATTAACAGACTGTAAACCGTTATATTAAGCGTGTGAAACCCCTAAGTATTTTGCAGATCATACATATTGATATGAATAAATTTGATAAAACTTGCTAAAAAAATATTTGAAGCAAATTTATGGTCGCAAAAGTTGGAAATAGTTCCAATAATGTCAAAAAATGTGTGAGGAAAGCTGAATTTACGTTTATATGCAAAAACTACAATAAAAATAAAATTTCTTTGTAGTTTTTGTGAACCTGAGCAATAAAAGTTAACTTTTCCATAATACACTCATTAATACAAACTAAAATTTCATTGAAAAAAGTTGACATAGAGTCCCTAAGCTTTTCAGTGTAATAGTAGGCGATACTTATCCAAGTATTGCAATTTTTGAAAGTTTTGGTTTTGCTTTCTCACAAAAAAATTATACTTTTATAGAAACGATAATTGAAAATTATTATATGCTATTAACCCAATATCATTATAAACAAATTATAATTAATGAAAACTTTTAGTATCAATTTAAACCAAGATATATACATATCAAATCAAACAATCCAACATAATTACAAAATCCTTGATATGACCATAATGCATCCAAAGGCAGGAATATTTTCCAGCGATAATTGTATTATATAAACTGAATCCATCACGACATTGGCAAAATGACTTTGAATCAGCGGTAAATTTTAAAATTATTAAAAATCATAAATGTAACTTCAAAAATGAAATCTCCGTGGCAAATACTAAAAAACTAAATATATAGTAAAGTAAAAGGATTCAAAACGCAACTTGTATACACTGGACAAAAAATACACTTTCCTTATACTAAACAAAACTCTGATTTGTATTTAATTATTAAATTACTCACAAAAAAAAATTTTTATAAATGGAAATAAAATTGACAATCATAGATATAAAAAATGCATAAGTGCATATTTAGTTGTGAACTAAATATGAATAATCACTTCTTCGTCAGATTCGATCTGGTACGGGTAAAAAACTAACAAAATATGAGACTAATTTTTATTTTTTAATAAAAAATAAAGCAAAGCAACACGCAATAATATAAAATAAAGAATCGGTTGAGATCATTTTAACCAATATCGGTTTGTTATAAACTAAAAGTTTTCATTATTAATAGTGAGAAATTCAACTTATAAAGAAACGTAAAAGATAAAAAATACACCAAATTGTGTAAATTGACGTATCTAAAAGTGCCGTAAAGTCAATAAAAAATGTCTCATGACAGCACTAAGCATATAAAAATTGCATTATACCCTACATCCACAGATATGCGCAAAAAGTGCTCCTCTAAAAGCTCAAATAGCAACAATACTGGCAAAAATTGGTTGTTATATAAATAGTCTTTTCAATACTATCAAACATATATTAAATATTCCCCCAAAAAAGCAAACTGAATCTGTGTAATATGCACCACAAATAATAATAAAAAATAATTTTAAAATAAACATGGAGCGATTTGACCACTAAAAACAACAACTTCACTTTCCTAATTACTACAAGGGTCAAGAAAATATGTTTATTATTTCTACACGGCTGTATATTCAACCATTTCATGACTCAAAAACAATTCCAATCTTGAACAAGCTAGAACATCACTCACTTTGCTACTTGTTACAAAATTACAGACTTTTGATGAAAAAAATCGCTGTAGCGTAACCATAAATAGTCAATTTATCTCTATCAGAAAATTTCTAAAAAAAGGTGAATAAACTCAATTGCTGCTCTAATAGTCTGTATTCTTCATGATTAAAAAATAAAGTAAATTTTAAACTCCAAAGTCGTAATAGACCCAACCTATGCAGGTACAATGCGAATGATTAAAACAGCTGCCATAATAATAAAAAACAAATTCAATGTTTATTCAATGATTTATTAGATGTTCACTTTAGCAAACAAAATGAAAATTTAAACGCTAAAAAATACATCACTCACTTCAACAATGAAAATCTTAAAGAAGTCAATACGAGTTTTCTGCTAAGCAAACATAATTATGATAGTTTTTGTAGCTCTTACTCAAACATATCATAATTGGTGGTGGGCAGTCATTTAACGCAAAGGTAGTAGAAATGATGATGATTACGCGGCACACAATATTTCTACTAGTTTCATGCGCGTTATCATTTAACACATAAAGTTTATGAACAACAAAAAACTTATTAAACAAAACGACAACGATTCTCCTATATTAGACGATAGTCAATATAATGCTTTTACAACATAACTGTGAATCAGGGTAAACTTTGGAAATATATCTCAAATAGAACTCTGATGAAAAATATTCCATAAGAGATATTTAACCTTTCACTAAATAGCTCTAAGAAACTCGGCATATTTTTGACTTATTATTTCAAACAAAACTGGATATATAATAGAAATATACACGCTAACAAAAATTTGACTCAGAATATAAAGCCAATTCCTTACCAAAATGTAGAGCTTTTAGTTTGACATTGAAACCCTGCAACTAAATGATCCATCCACTGTTGATTGTCACCGTTGGTGATAAAACAATTTTTTCAAGAATAAGTGAAGAAAAAATACAAAAGCCATTTCATAAAATGGTAAACTAAAGTTTTGAAATTATATACCCTAAAAACCAAACTTTTTAGTTTTATTTTTTCTTGTAAACAATTAAAAATTAGATAGTGTTTTTATATAATAGTGTTAATTTCACATGAAATTTAATATTGTGAATAAACAATTATGAACATAGATATTTTTTAAATCAAAAAAATTATGCGCACAAAAGAGGGCAGTTTCTATAAAAAATTTTCTCAAATGGAATGAAAAATTAATAAAACATAAAGAAAACATGATAAGAAAGCGTTAAAATATTTCAGCCTTCTGTTGAATATCGCAAGAATTTGGTGACAAAATTTAATTCTTCCTCTCAAATAAACCGATTTTGCAGGTTAAAAAACTTTATGCGTATTCAACTCAAGTGCCTACTTGAACACTCTCTACATCCTGAGAACACACTAATTAAAAATACTTTAAATTTTTTTCAAACAAAAAAGTGGTAAAATTTGAATGACGTTTTTCATGTGTGAGAAGAACTCTCAAGATTTTGGTTGTATAAACTTTTGGAAAAAAATCTTTAGAGTAAAAAATTTGTTGAACTCAATGAATAATTTTAACTTTATATTATAAAAACATCATCTGGTTCAAATGTATATTTCATAAAGAGTGTCTGCTGTGCCTCTCACAAAATCAAAGTTTTTGAAAATCGTAAGAAGATGCGCCACGGACGCTGCACGAATAGATTATATAAAAAGTAAGTTTACTCTTATAGTAAAATTGCTAAATTCAAACTAAAGATTGAAGTTAGCTATAATTTCAAAATTAATGAAGTGAATGCATCAAATTTATTAATAATAATTCCATTATTGATAAATAATGTTTTGATCATATAAAAGACAATTTGGAAAAAATATATATAATTCCGGTGATAATATCGCAGGAAAGCATATACACATAAAATCGTCTGTATAAATTATTTTTTGATTGTACTGATCATTTTAATTTCCAGTGACCATTAGCTGATAATAAAAATATCATAGTTAATATATAAAAATTACTATGACCGTTTCCTTGTGTACTAAAAATTAATCTAATTCTTGATTAAACACATTAAATAAAAGAAAGAACGTAAAATCATATTCATTAATAAGAACTTTTTGTATTTTTGAAATAACTATTCCAATCAAACTAAAATTCAAAGAAGCAAAGATATACAACTGATTCGTCTTTTATATAAACACAATGACAAAAATTTGAAAATATATTAATTAAACATACATATACTAACTTAGTCGAATATGCAGCCGTCATTCATACTTCAGAATTATAACGAAAGAAAAAAGACACTATATTCAAACAATAATAATCAAGATAGTGACTTAGTTTAAACTCAAAATTTTTTGATAAACCAAACATATCCGATACACTCAGTGTCAGTGATTCATTTAATTCAAGATATAACAGGAAAGTGATAAAATTTGAATAATCCAAAAAAATGTAAAAAATTATCAAGTCTTACACGTCCTTGATTTCAGTTAGACTTGGATTCAAACTGCTGTCGATCTTATTCACAAAATCGCTATAATCACCATTTTCTGGCGGTTGAAGGTCCATGGCGCGCTAGTAACCAAACTAGATCAAAATAACCGTCTATAAAATACACAAAAAATACAATAAACCTGAAAGATGATTATCTACTTAATGTGATATAGGTACAAAGAATTTTATGCGCCGACGCGTTACGAAAATAAATCTTGCTAAAACAACAACGAAACAATGCATTCATTTTTACTTTGTATTTTTTTTATAGACTTAAAAGTATTAAAAAAACTTATAATCGCATGTTATCGCCTTAGATACAATTAGTTATCGACACGTCTGCGCTAGTTCAATATATTTATTCACTAACTGGCGATTATTTTTTTATGTATAAACTTCGTTTCAAGCTAAATCGTTGATTGAAGATTAAGTTTTAAAATCAAAATTATTTTCAATCATTCATATTCTATACTGTCAAAGTGAGATGATTTCAACATATTTTTGAAGCAAGTCAAGAATTTTTTTAATGCGCATGCTCTAAATAACATAAATTTTTGCACAATTAAAACTGAAACTTTATTCGTTTCCAATTATTCTCAATAGTTAATGTATCATCACATGTAAAATATACTTTTATTAATCTTTGCATTAAACATGTTTGAACCTCCAACTATAAGCTCATTACTATCAATTTTATTGTTATCATAAATAATTTAATGTCATACATATGATGATAATTAAGATTCACTATTGCACTACAACATATATTTATCCAAATATCATTACAAAAATTAAAAATTTAATAAAAAAAACAGATTCAAAACAAAGTTATCATTTTTCATGTATGCTCATAAGAAAGAATAATCCAAGATGACACCCAACTGATTGTACACAAACAGATATCAATTCAAACACTTAAAACATATATATATATATAGAAGTTTCAAAGTTTAAAAATTCAGTTTTTAATTAAAGTATTAAAACTAGTCATTATGAAGCATGCTCACTGAGATAGAAACATTCTAAACTCGGTTATATTTTTTTCCAGTTTTTTTCTTTATTCTATATATTCTACGCAAATAAAAAATTGAATTACTACTATAACACTTTTATAGCTTTAATTGCGTACGCATAAAATAGATTGTGAATTTAAGCTTTACTTACAATAAAAATCGCAAAACTTGTGTAATTTTTGAACAAGTAATTTAGTGTTAAATACTTACAAAAATGCAAAATATATGTATTTTGTATTGCCAAATTTAACCAATTGCTTGCGTACTGTTGCAATTTTGATGTAAAAATAGCGTACGGTGTAGTTGAACTAATTATATTAATAGGGCATTGTTTTAAGAAATAACTTAATTTTTGAGAGCATGCGCGTTTGATATTATATTGTTTATGAGATTTTGTAAATCAGAGTGAACTGGCGGTTATTGTCAAATTTTTTATTTGCACAGTAATTAGCTGGTGGTTAATCAAAAATGAAATTCCATTATAGAAAAAAGATATATCAGAGACCAAAGGTTGACGAAACAGGAAAGCACTTAAATCAATTGCAATCTGAAGAGAAGTATACTAAAACTGAAATCGTTGAACATAATTTTGATTGTGAATTGAATATTTAAATTTATTTTTACTATGCAACTTATAAAAAGAGCACCTAGATGATCCTCATGAAATTTTTTATGAACCGCTTATTTACTAATTAAACTTGATCTCGTAGGCTGGAAGTTGGTTGAACCTTTTTCAATGAAACAAAACTCAAATGGACAACCTATTCAAATATTAAGTAAAATTTTATAATCATAATCCCATTAGAGTGGTATAATCATTCAACGATAATTAATTATGAAAAACAGTGACCCAAGGCTCTATCGAATGATAATGTAATAAGTTTTAAAATTGAAAAATCTATGTATTACTGCATTGAAATGAATTTTTAATTCTAGAAGTAATGAGAGTTTAAGCATAACAAATATTTGAATTTCGTAGCATTTTGTTGTAAGCAAAATTTCTGCAAATTCAAGATCATCCAGGAAATGATCATGTTACATTGAATTTGTGACTCTAATAATACTATTTGTGAATAAATATGAATTTATGAGCGCTAAAAATCCAAAAGTTTGCTTTGGACCAATTGCACACGTATATGATTCGCCACAATTATTCGTGTAACTATTATTTTATTTTCAGAAGAGGCAGCCACTTTTTTTTGGTCAATTTCTGTATAAAAAATGCCACTTTCAAAGATAAGTCACAAGACTTCAAAAAATACACACAAAACCATATATACATAAAGCGAATCAAAAAAAGCTCAATATTTGACATAACTCTGATAGAACCAAAGAGAATGATGATGTTCTTTCATTCTTAACAAGAAATGTGATATGCTGCTTCAGTCAAAAAAATGTGATATGCTGCTTTAGCCGAAAAAGATGTGATATGCTGCTGCAGCCAAAAATGTTCTATAGGATGTCGAATTGAAGAAAATGAAATTTGTAAAATCCTGCGAGGATTTATATACACAAAAAAAAATAAAATTGAATTTGAAGGTGGTAGACAAATTCGCTTCAATGAATCAAACTGGCTGAATATAGCATAAGCTGCTGACATCAATAAAATGCATTAAAAAACACCGATGCAATTCACTTCTTATAACTAATGACACTGAACAAATTGAGAAAAAACTGAAAAAA
The DNA here is from genome assembly GCA_001455295.2 of Enteromyxum leei. Taxonomy (NCBI): domain Eukaryota; kingdom Metazoa; phylum Cnidaria; class Myxozoa; order Bivalvulida; family Enteromyxidae; genus Enteromyxum; species Enteromyxum leei. Next base: position 311 of record LDNA01036015.1, on the reverse strand, counting down.
TGAAAATGAAAAAGTTACTTACATAACATAAAGTTGTATTAAAAAACTACACAAGTGAAAATAAAAAATAAAAACGTCTATAAACATTTCCCAACCGTTATGATTCAGAAATACTAGCCTTGTGGCAAACAGGATTCAAAAAGTATTTGAGAGCAAATTCGTATGCATCTATGTTGGATGCAAAAACCTTTGTGTCGTCGTTTGATGTTATAATAGAATTTCTGACGCAATCTAAAAGATAAAAATGAAAAAAAAATAAACCGGAGCAGCAAGAAAATAAGATATTTACATTATTCAAATGAGCATACTGA
>LDNA01031852.1:0-12428 GCA_001455295.2 Enteromyxum leei | reverse complement strand
TCAAAGTTAAGGCGTATTTTGATGAAAGCGTTTTTGTGTAAGATATTCCTACAATATGGTCCAGTAATCTATTTCAACGTGAGTCAGTACTCCCCAAGCACTGGCTAATTTTTTGTTAGTAGCTTCCTTTAATTGTTTTCACTATTAGAAGCAGATTGTAGATGAATAAATGTACTACTTCAAGTTTGCATTCTACAAAATTACCTTAATAAGAGTTGGTTTAAAATTCTTATTTTTTACTAGAACAAATGTAGCGTAGAACAGAGGCATATTGGGATTGAGCTTCTGCCAAACTTAATCCGATTAAAATAATTCTCACGTTAGTTACCAATTATGACAGTGTTTTCTCTTTTATCTGCTGGAATTTTCTTATAGTCGGCATATAGAATATAGTAAAACAGGTGCGTTTGTCATAAGGCTGCTTGTAATTTCTACTGCTTAGCTATTTTTTGATGCATTGAAAAGCCCGTTGCTGTTGAGTGACTAATTCAATTAATGAAGAATTATTGAAAAAAGCATAATAATCCAATCTAATTCAATTTTTTGATGAAAAGTGAGTAATTTAAATCTTGATGCTTTGCAATGTGCAAAAGTGGCTGCTGTATTCTCAATAATAATTAGAGCTGATAATCCAATAAATTTGTAATCCTAGTAATTGATGCTTCAGTAAGTACTCTGTGATTCGCGCGCTAATTAAGCAGTTGTGTTAGCATAGAATAGTGTATAATTTTTTGAATTATGCCAAACATGATTAATAAAATTATAAAAAAGAAATAAAGTTTAGGTGTCCACTGTGTGATATGGAGATGAGGAAAAAGTTGAGTTAGGAATGGGAGCAAGTGTGGAATTATGTTTTTTAGTGCGCAAGCTCCATAATAACAAACTTCTGCACAATAAAAACTGAAACATTTACGCTTTTTTAATTATATTCAGTAGTAGGTATTATCATTACAAGTACAATATACTTTTATTCATGACGTTTATTAATTTTTTCATCAAAACATGTTTGAACGTTGATATTAGAATTCCAGTCATTCAACTAACTACAAACTCACTGTTATGGATTCAATTGTCATCATAAATATCTTAATGTTATAGATATGTTAAGAATTAAGTTCTACTATCGCACTACTATATTTAATTCATTCAAATATTATTACAGAAATAAAAATTTAATTAAAAAATCTGATTCATAGCAAAAGATACCATCTTTTATGTGTGTTCATATGAAATAATGAACTAAGATAACATCCAATTAATTGTGCATAAATAAATTTAAGATTCAAACACTAATAACATATATATAAGTTTTGAAGCTTAAATATTCAGTTTTTAACTAAAGTTTTCAAACTAAATGTTTTGAAGCTTAAATATTCAGTTTTTAACTAAAGTTTTCAAACTAAGTGTTTTGACGCATGCGCAATATACAAAACTTAGTCCTAGAATCTAGATAATATAATAAAATTCAAAATCGAAAAATAAGAGAAAATGATCAAATTTGTGAAGGTCTCGCACGTAGGCTTAAAGAAATCAGAAAAGAGCAGATAATATTTGTTATTATTACAAATTTCTGAGAGGCCTGTTTGTAATGAATTTTAAGCTGCTTACTGTCTTACTTAGCAACCACACAACCATTGGTAACTTGATTGTTAATGTGATTATTATAAATTACTAAATAATCTTATGAAAATTATTTTAATTTTTATTAACTTTAAAGTTATGTATTTCAAGTATTTACTAAATATGAAGCGCATTTTTTACATAAATATTTCTTAGTATTTAAATAAACGGCTATTTGATGCAACATCTTTAGTTAAAAATAATTCATTACTAATTTGATTTACGCATGCGTAGAATGTTAATTTGCCACAAATATGAATTACTGAAATAATATAATAAAAATTGGCATAACCTTTAAAATTTTACATGATATAATTTGAAACATTTACTTAATCAATGTTTAAAAAATTTAATGTTAGATGAAAATTACTTTTCACAAGGTGTAATATGCACTCAAAAATGATTAAGTGTTTCTGTTATCAGATCCTAAACAAAATAGTCGCGCACGCACACTATTTGTTAAGTTTCATAGCTAACATAGTTAGACCAGCAACTAATTTCTCAATTAAAAAAGATTATAATTTTTGATCATAATTACTGCAAAATAATTCATATTTTGAGTACATTTGTTTACAATAAGTAAAAGTAGTATATAAACTTTATGTTTCCAAATGATCCTCAAATTATCTATATAATATTCAAAGACAAAACAAGTAAAAAATGTTTCTGTGCGCAAGCTCACAAAAAAGATTTTCAGTTGTTGTTAATATCGGAAAATTAAAAAAATATTGAAAAATTATCGTAATTTGAAACTCCAGTAAATGTACAAAAATTAAGAATTTTCTAAAATTAAAAACAATAAGCGAAGCTTGAATTGGTTGAAGTAGAATGATAAAATGCGTACAATTTGTGATCAATATACCGTGAATTTCAGTTTTACAATTTTGTATATTTAGAATGAAATTTTAGCAGTTTGTGTATAAAAGTAATTTTTCTTAAAAAAAGCTGAATATCTAAGATAAGGTAAAAATTTATAAATGCACAATCTATGTAAGATAATTAAAAAAAACTAAGTTTAATAATTTTTATATAAATGACGATTTTTATACTAAACTAGATTAAAGAAGCGCGCGTTGAGCAACATAAACAAAATGGCCGATTTTGAGAGTGGTAAGGAATGCGAAAATTATGTTGAACCAGAAACGAACCAAGTAAAAGAATATAATTTAAACAGTTAGGTAGGATCGATACCTGTGGTTGGCACACAACCAGGAATTGGTTCAAATTTTTCAAATTCCAATTGTTTGCCTTACAGTTGATTTACATGTTGTTTTTATATTGAAGATAGGTTGTCATTGCTGAAATTTTTCAAAGATGCTCGGTATTTTGTCATTAAGAGCAATAACTATGAAAATGTGATGTTAGCCAAGCATAGAGTTGAGTTTTGTAATTAATAATTTGATAGAGTGTTTGGTCTACTCCACCACAAAATGAGCGGAAACTATCTGCAGCATTCAATGTTATTTATATTCAAAATTATTGCTTAGAACCATAAAAATATTATTTTATTATTTTCCACAAAAGAAAGTGGAAGATTTTCGGGTTATGCACGTCTTATTAGTCCTTCGATACCGGTTGACAGTCCTATTCCTTGGATTCTTCCTCCATCTATTGATCCCAAAAACCTCAAAAGTCACTTTAGATTGCTTTGGATTAATAAGTTCTTATTTTCTATTTCATTTTTATAGAAATGACTTGTTTTTCTCGACCTGTAGTCACTTGACTAACCCATGGAACGATCACAAGGAAGTCAAAATTGCCCGTGATGGACAGGTAGTTACTTTATTTATTTTACACTTGATTTTTTTAATGTAAAATTTCAAATTTTCTAAATTGAACTTATTTTACGTTTGAAATTTTCATGATTTTTTTTTATTTCATAGTAATTCTTATTATTGTAAAATCCCAAAATATCAATGAAATATAACTTTTTTTGTTTATAATTTTATGAAACTTGACATGGTTCATTTAAAGTCTGGCAATTTTATAGATTGCAAATCTTAAGTTTTTACTTAAATTATTTGAAATTTTAATGATATAAACTCATTTTCTATGATATCCACTTGCTATTATTATGAATATTTGTAATTACAAATTTGTTTAGAAACCTAAACGTTTATACCAAAACAAGTATATTTTCTGTTTGTTTTTTACTATAAATATTTTTATTAATTTTTTGGTTTTTAAACAATTTTTTACGGTTTATTTGTTGTTCATATTTATATAAACAGTGTAATACATAAACTTTGTTTTATTTGAATTTTTCATTATCTTTTTTAAATTTGATTTAATAAGAGAAATGTATTTTTTTAAATATTAGACAAATATGGTTTTTCTTATTTGAAAAAATAGCGCTTTATATTAGGTAAGTATATATAAAACTCAAACAATTTGAATATTTCACTAGTTTGTTTTTAATTATTTGGTTTTTATGATGAATAGTATATATCAATTACTTTTTTGCTCAATCCATAATTAGACTTTTGCAAAAAGTCAGTACTCTAAAATGTTTGTGATTCCAGTTGTCATAACTCAACATTAATTTTTTAGCTCATTATATTATTGTGTTCAGCAAATATTACTAACTTTTAACATCTTTTATCATTTTTTCAATTGTTTATTTGTATTTCATTAAACTTGTTCACATAAAAATATAGTGAAATATAAAATTTTAGAAGTATTGGTTTATGTCCCGAGTTTTTTTGATCAAATTGATTTTTAAAAAAAATACAAAAATACAAATTTCAACACATTCAAATTGTTGATGAAATCAAGTTTTTTTTTGTGAAAAAATAAAAGCTCAACTAGAATATATTTTCCATTCGTGTCTATACTCTTAGATTTTCCCAAAATCATATTTATTTGCTTCAAACACAATTTCACTTCAAATGAAAGCATTCTCAACTGATACTTCACTTCAAATGAGTACTTAGTTTTACATTGTGAACTTTTGAATCACTCATTTTTATTCTGTGATTTCACTAGTTCCGATACATAAGAAATTAATAGAAGCTTTTTCAAACTTTATCGATATGTTTGAAGGCACTATTCAAGTGGTTTTATAATATTAGGTGCATTCTATGACAGACAAAAACAGCTTTGAGCTTGTGGAACGATTCAACAAAATATAAATATTTATTATTTAAATTAATTCATTCTCTTTCAAGTTGTTTTTTTCACTGGTCTCTTCATTTTCATCAACATTCTTTATCCTCCATATTTCCCTCAACTTCTACGCTCTTTTCAGCTGAATTTTCCATATTTGGAGCATTATAAAATATTACATTTTTGGAATCATCAATCGAAGAACTTTTCCGTGCATGTGTTTTATTGATCCCTACATTGCTTTGAGTGAGGGTTTTTTGGGAATCTTCATACTTGAGCTCGCTGACGATTTCATTTGATTTATCTCTATTTGTTTCATCATTCAAAGAAGGACTAGTTGCTTTTGCTTGATCTTGAAGTTTTTTGTCATTTTGAAGCTTCACTTTGTGCTCCTTTTTTTCATCATTTGGTTTTGATTTTGAATATTCCATCTTGGCATTTTCTTTTTCGTTCTTTAAAAAAGGATTAAGGGAGCTATCATAAGTGTTGAATCTTTTTAACTTAGGTCTTTGGGGTATTTTGGGTTTTTCTTCAGCACTTATGGTCCTTCTTCTGGTTGAGGGTACTATCACGCATTGGTTATTTTGAGGTTGAATTTGTATTTGCTTGTATGCGTTTAGATTGCTTGGATCTAAGTTCACAATTATAGTTTTGGGTAATTGCTGAGCTGCTGTTTGTGTATTATTTGAATTCATATCAAGAATTATATTTTGTGGTGCATTTGCTGTTTCAGTGTTTGGATTTACTTTCAATACTATGTTTTGAGCTGTTGGCTGATTGTATGTTGGCTCAACTTGAAGCAGTATTTTTTGTGGGGTTGCTTGTGGGGAAATCGTGACAGTATTATTATTTCCCAAACCTTCATTTTGTGGGGACATTTCATTATTAGGCTTTGGAGCAATTTTTGGCGTTTGAACTGACGTTGGTGCATTTTTTGGCTTTTCATATGTACGGCTTATTTGTTGGTACTGCACCGGACTCATCATTAGCGATTCCTATATTTAATATTTAGTTTATTTTACGTTGTATTCTTGGATGAGTGCACAGCAAGCCGTGCAGGGACAGTTAAGAAAGAAATCTTCACAGCAATTTCCCTAAAATTTATGATAAATTATTCATTGATTTTTAACTCAAGTACTTATCATTATGTCATCATCATTGATCTATAAAAATTGATCATATTTGGATGCACACAAAACAATTAACTTTTGTTGATGATAAAAATTGAGTTTTCAGAATGCAATAAGTCAATGTGTTTCATTTTGAATAAATCTCAAAAATAAGTTATAATGTCTTGCAAAAACTTTACTTTATTTAATTAAAAATTTATTCATTTGAAAATATTCTAAAAGTCCTCAAAAGTAGTATTTCAATGATAAAGCCAAATAAGACAGATTCAGTTTTTTCTATTATGCTTGAAATGATAATAAGCTGCGATTCCTCAAATAAACTTAATATAGGATGGTTATTTTTAATTTTAAAGTGCATATAATCTTTTCTGGTTATATATATTATGTAGTTTCAATAGATTAAAAATGAAATGTTGAAATTATTTTATTAATAAACGGTAAATAAAAGAAAAGCTTATTTTTGATGATACTTTAATTTTTGCATAGTTTCTCATATGTCCACGAAGAGATGCGCCTCCTATACAGGGCAAGACACAAACAGTGCAGCAGTAGAGCCATTCTTCTAAGTTGAGTTTTTTTGCCACAGTTTTTGCTGCTATACAGGGACAGAAAGTAGCAAGAACGCAGGTGGTTTTATTTGAAAATATTTTACAAAACTTTGAACTCCAATCATTCATATTTTACTACTACAATTGGCTTATTAATGCAGTACAACCGTTAAAAATACTTGATGCATTTTATTAATTGCGCACTTTAACATTAATTGTGCAATCGTATCAATTTACTCATAATACTCAATAAAATTTGATGCAATCTTGTTTTTATAGTTATATTGAAGCCTTGGTTTAACCACCATTAATTAAAAACAACCCTCTTGAGAGTTCTTTATAGGGATACCTCAATAAGAACACCTTAATCGTTTGTTTAAGTGCTAACCATCCACATAGTCATTCAACTATTTTGTATTATTTTTAAATACCATGGGTTTTAGAAGATAACGAATTTAAATCAAATTAACTTTTTTTTTAAATTCAAATGATAGAATAAAAAGTAAAAAATATTATAGGAAATGGAACCAACACTAGGCAAAACATTGTGTTCAATGTTTCCTGCTGATCCACTGACAGAAAGTTGTGCACTATTGTTTATGGATACACTAAAGCAGAAAAAGTATTTTTGAAATCCATAAAGTAATTTAAGAATGAATAAAAGTGAAGATATTGAGTGTATTTATTTTTTTTATTAGTTGCTTAAGATAAAGACAAAAATTACGAGCAATCCAATCTCAAACACTTTGAGAGAAATATAGCTGAATACACACATCCTAAAGATATTTATTAGTATTTATTGTTTTTATAACTTTAGCAATTTTGACAATGGAAAATATCTTGTCGAGTCTATTCTCAACAAAGTATTTATTTTTAATATTCAAAAATATATTTACACACATTGCTACAAATCTCTTAGAGCTACGAGGAGTACATTGATTCTGTCATAAACTTGAGGAGGCATATGGTACACTTTTTATTTTTGTATTTTAGAATGCTAGTATTTTGGGTCTTGACGATGAAAACCAAGTTATTTTCATTTTACATTCATTTCTTAGTTGAATTTTATTCAAAATTTGGATGAAAACGAAGTTGCTGACGAAATCATCAGTTACTACTACACAAACAAATAGCGTTCTCTCTATTTATTTGAACTAACATATTTGTATAAGTTTTTCTTCACTATTATTTTGTATCCGTCTGATACTCGCTAAAATCTTATACACTTGCTGTTTACTATAAATCTCACTTGATTGCCTTGGCTCTCTAGTTTTCATCACTTTTGTAATTGCTTTATAATACAACAAATATCGTTGCGTTCTATTGAGAAGTACTCGTTTGTGTATCATGCAAGTTTCTCTGTTCTTTAGAAAGATTAAGAAGAAATTAAAGCTCATATCATTTTTATCTAAATAAGATTGAAAGCTGGACGTTTCAGCATTTAGTTTTATCTGGAATTGTTTTTAGTTTTATCTAGAAACGTTTTCAATTTATTTTAAGGAAGAATGTATTATTCAGCCTACTTTGGTCATTTAATTTCCCTAAAATTTGTTTCAATATTTTTTGACTCTAGTCTTATTGAGTGTTTCCACATTACTATTATGAGTTCATTATTATTGTGTGTGAGGAGCCTTAAACATTTGTCACTTGAACCTAAACTTTACAGGGAATTTGAAAAATATATAACTATAGATATATGAATACACGCTTTTTAATCTGTTGAAAAAAGTACTGATCATTTTTTAGTATTTATACACCTATCTGTGATTTTTCAAAGATGTCCTATTCTTGTGCTGCTATAATTTACGTATACATTTAATAATCGTATTGATATTTCTGAAATGACCTGGAAAGGAACGAACACACCCACCCATTTTTGAAACAAGTAATAACTGATAAATTTTTATCGTCACAGTTTCAACTTGTGATTGTATGATTCATTTAAACTCTTTTACTGAGTTTTAGGTTTTATATTATAAAGATTTGGCCAAATTAGAGTAGATCACTATTCAATTGAAATTTTTTGTTATATAGTAGACTTTTGCCACCTAGTTGGAGTTAACAAATTACTTACAAAAAACCTATAGCGTGTGAGGACTGAAACATTTAAATTCCTAGTCTATTAAATTTCGAGGAAATGACTTCATTATTATCATGTCAGTAATAGTTTATCGGCTCATCCTATTCAACAAATAAATACATACAAGAAAACAGTACATAGTATATATATACATACGTATATGAAGTAAAAAGATGCCATCCTCGCTAGGCTTACTTCGAAGACCACACAAACACGTGACAATAATGTTGAGTATTCTTTCATTCAAAGTTAAATTTAATAACAAAAAAAGTGCAAAACATGATTAAATGAATAATAAACGCTGGATTTCCCAAAACTAACTAAAACTACAAAATATGCGGTTTTGTTGAGGAAGGATTAGATGCAGATTAAAAAGTTTAATACCAGATTAGAGAATGAAAAATAGTTAGAAAGTTAGACAAAATCCAATGTGTTATTATGCTACTAAGTAATACCAGCACTACAAAAAAATTGACAAAAAAAGAATTAGCAAGCTATGATATTTGATAATTTTTTTGAAGTGGTAATTGGCTTATAAATGATAGATACAATTGAGCCACTTTTAATTAGCGTATTAACACCAAAATTTATACAAAGCTGCCAGTTCTTTATTATATGGTTTCTTCAGTAAAATTGAGTATCTAATTGAAATTTAACTTCAAAAAAAATATACCATAAAAGTTGTAAATTCTTTGTTTACCCGCATTACTAAAAATTCGAGTGTTTTAAAATTGGAGTTTACGCATTATCTTTTATTAAATTAAAACAAGTAACGAATAGTCGCGATAATAAATACTCATTAAAACGAGCTCTTGCGATAACAAATTTTTAACAAACGAATAGTTGCAATAAGTTATAATCGAAAGTATGAACATTTGCAAAAAAAAACAATAGATAAAATAAAAGCGCAACAAATAAAAGTTAAAATAAAATACTAAAATTCACACAAAAAAACACTTGAAATCGAAGAAAAACAAATTTTTTCAAAAAATTTAAAAATAGAAAACAGAGCATCCTAGCAGCTGCAATCAAAAACTCGACACAGTTAAACTTATAAAGTTTATGCGTCAACATATGAAATGGAAGTCAGCATATGCACATTGCTGATCTTTTCAAGTATGGAAAATTGTGCTTTGATATCAAATATGAACAGCTAACTTTGAGAAATTTGTTTCATGTCATATTTAGAAGCTTTAAATTGAACAAGGTATTTTTTATATTTTGCGCGCATGCATCTGGGTTTGGAAGTGTCAGTCGGAAAAAGGTAGTTTATTTGATTTATACTTTTTTTATTCTATCGAAATAACTTGGGGATTTGAAATTTATATATGTGTAAAAATTTATATATTTTTATGCTGCTTATCAGTATTCTCTCAGCCTAGATATTATAGTCAATTTGAGAAATCAGTAATTGAATATGATTAAAGTAATTAACCAAATTTTGAAGACTAAAAAACAACTTGATCAGTCAATATTTCTCCGGAAAAGAGAATTCACCAGAAAACGACCTCTGTGATGGTACTTTAATTTTTTGTGATAAATAGAAAATTTTATGCTTGGAAAGAATAAAAAATGCAATACAAGAAAGAAAGTTTCTGTTTTAACCGAAAGAAAACCAGCTCAAGATTTGGTTTGGACTGATGATCTCATATTTGAAAAAACAATTGAAGAAACTATTTCTGAAACTGGTTCCAATTACAAAACGACTTTAATTAACCAAAATTATAAATCAAACACATACAAGCCTTACATGAATCTTAAAGACTATTTCAAAGTGTCAGGAACTTTGTCTAATAATCTTGAATTTGACCCGAACTACAATTACGTCAGATACTTATGTTTTGGAAGGTTTTTATTTTTTAATATCAAAAATATATCTATATAAAAAATTATAATCAATACCTCCTCCTAATAGTGTTCAAAACTTTCCACGAATTTACGCATCCACTACTCATCAATATAGCTCAACTTTGAAAATATATACTTTGTAAAATTAAACCTATAAAATATTTACTGAATACTTGAGGAATAATGGTTCATTCAGCTTATTTTTATATTACCTCTATACTCTGTTGAATTGAGAAAATACAAATGCGCATCTTAACGCTACATTAGAAACCACTAAAATTTAATATTGAAATTTTTTTATTTATAATTTTACAAACCACATTTATCGCTTTATGATTAGTCTCTTATTTGAACGATATCCACATCAACTGTGGATTTTTGATGTTCTTCATCTTGCATTTTTAAAAAGAAAATATATTACAGATTCAAAATAGAAGTTAAAATCCTTTGGACATTAATTAATAATCAATAGCAGTTTACTGAGGTTTATTTTTTCCTTTGCAAAAATACTGTTAAAAGGAGGTTTTATTGACTGCAAAAAAATTTTTTGAAAATTATTTGTATTTTTTGACTCATTATTATTTGGATATTACAAATAATTCAAGATACAAATTCAAGACATGGTATAAATCGTACTACCCACACGAGTACATTGACTGTAACGGAGTAATACGTGTATGCCATAAGTGCCTCGCAAGCTTGCGGATTGGTTGCCCCTATTACAGGCACTATTCCAAATGTAATGTTAATCACCCTCCTGGAGATATCGTCAAAAAATCAAACGAAAAAGTGATCTTCAAAATTGATGGAAATTCTTTGTCTTCTGATTACTGCCGTTACTTATGTTTAATCTCAATGTTTTTTGTTAGTGGGAAAGTGACTTATAATGAAGTAGAAAAAAATTTGGCATTATATTTTTAGACAAAACACTTTATTTTTTACGTTTTGGCTATACTTGACTCTAATGGTGAGTATGAATTTGCTGGCTACTTCTCACAAGAAAAAAACACTAATTCAAATCTTACAATGTCCTGCTTACTTGTGCTTCCGCCACATTTAGGAAAGGGCTACGGACAGTTTTTAATTGCCTACAGTTACGAGATCAGCAAAAAAATTGGTCTTATTGGGTCTCCTGAAAAGCCTTTGTCGTCCACTGGTATAAAAGCTTTCAGAAGATACTGGGTCAATACAATTGGTAAATATATCAGAAACATTTTTGACTCATACAACGATCCTAAGCCTATACGTCTCACTGGTATGATTTTTCAATTCACTTTACTTTTTCTTTGAATTATCTCATTTCAAATAGATGTGTCTAAGGACTTGTCTATAGCAGAGGAAGACATTATCAGCACTCTGCAGTACATGGGCATTATCAAATACGTCGATGACGTATTTTACATCATAGGCGATAAGCTGGCTTAATTTACTAACCTTATTTGTATATTCATTTTTTATTTTTGTTGATAAAACTGTTTCTATGCTTGTTTCTTCATTTATTCTGCTTATACAGATTGTTTCCCTTTATCAAACACAATTTTTCTTGTTTTCACAATAGTTGCACTTACGGAACTTTGTGCTCGTGTATATATTTATTTTGTTTTCTAAATTTTATCTAGAACACCTCTATTAAGTGAATTATATTGTTTTATAAACAACACTATTTAGTCAGCCTGGATGCTCTGTATGCAAATTTGCTTATTGTAAATGAGATTGATATGAAGTTCGTACTTTATAAATTGATATAACAAAGTTTTAAACTTTGGTGATTTATTTTGGGCGGGAACTGGTCACATGGCTTTCTATTAGTTTGCCAAGGAATTGATTGTAATCAGTTTTCGCAAAATTCACTGACTTTATATTATTTAACAATAATTTGTAAAGGTGTTGTGTTAAAGTTCTGTTTTTGTATCAGCTCAATTCATATGACAAAGGCACATCCTTAATCATCATTATTTTTACCTAAAATTATATAATAATTTAAAATTACATTTATTTTCAATTAAATTTTAGCACTTTTATATATATTTTTAAGCCTAATCAGAACTGCGAAAAGTTAATATTTTAATTGGTTTTTGTACACGACTAAGTACGAAT
>LDNA01031584.1:0-10658 GCA_001455295.2 Enteromyxum leei | reverse complement strand
TCAGTATGCTCATTTGAATAATGTAAATATCTTATTTTCTTGCTGCTCCGGTTTATTTTTTTTTCATTTTTATCTTTTAGATTGCGTCAGAAATTCTATTATAACATCAAACGACGACACAAAGGTTTTTGCATCCAACATAGATGCATACGAATTTGCTCTCAAATACTTTTTGAATCCTGTTTGCCACAAGGCTAGTATTTCTGAATCATAACGGTTGGGAAATGTTTATAGACGTTTTTATTTTTTATTTTCACTTGTGTAGTTTTTTAATACAACTTTATGTTATGTAAGTAACTTTTTCATTTTCATTTTTTCAGTTTTTTCTCAATTTGTTCAGTGTCATTAGTTATAAGAAGTGAATTGCATCGGTGTTTTTTAATGCATTTTATTGATGTCAGCAGCTTATGCTATATTCAGCCAGTTTGATTCATTGAAGCGAATTTGTCTACCACCTTCAAATTCAATTTTATTTTTTTTTGTGTATATAAATCCTCGCAGGATTTTACAAATTTCATTTTCTTCAATTCGACATCCTATAGAACATTTTTGGCTGCAGCAGCATATCACATCTTTTTCGGCTAAAGCAGCATATCACATTTTTTTGACTGAAGCAGCATATCACATTTCTTGTTAAGAATGAAAGAACATCATCATTCTCTTTGGTTCTATCAGAGTTATGTCAAATATTGAGCTTTTTTTGATTCGCTTTATGTATATATGGTTTTGTGTGTATTTTTTGAAGTCTTGTGACTTATCTTTGAAAGTGGCATTTTTTATACAGAAATTGACCAAAAAAAAGTGGCTGCCTCTTCTGAAAATAAAATAATAGTTACACGAATAATTGTGGCGAATCATATACGTGTGCAATTGGTCCAAAGCAAACTTTTGGATTTTTAGCGCTCATAAATTCATATTTATTCACAAATAGTATTATTAGAGTCACAAATTCAATGTAACATGATCATTTCCTGGATGATCTTGAATTTGCAGAAATTTTGCTTACAACAAAATGCTACGAAATTCAAATATTTGTTATGCTTAAACTCTCATTACTTCTAGAATTAAAAATTCATTTCAATGCAGTAATACATAGATTTTTCAATTTTAAAACTTATTACATTATCATTCGATAGAGCCTTGGGTCACTGTTTTTCATAATTAATTATCGTTGAATGATTATACCACTCTAATGGGATTATGATTATAAAATTTTACTTAATATTTGAATAGGTTGTCCATTTGAGTTTTGTTTCATTGAAAAAGGTTCAACCAACTTCCAGCCTACGAGATCAAGTTTAATTAGTAAATAAGCGGTTCATAAAAAATTTCATGAGGATCATCTAGGTGCTCTTTTTATAAGTTGCATAGTAAAAATAAATTTAAATATTCAATTCACAATCAAAATTATGTTCAACGATTTCAGTTTTAGTATACTTCTCTTCAGATTGCAATTGATTTAAGTGCTTTCCTGTTTCGTCAACCTTTGGTCTCTGATATATCTTTTTTCTATAATGGAATTTCATTTTTGATTAACCACCAGCTAATTACTGTGCAAATAAAAAATTTGACAATAACCGCCAGTTCACTCTGATTTACAAAATCTCATAAACAATATAATATCAAACGCGCATGCTCTCAAAAATTAAGTTATTTCTTAAAACAATGCCCTATTAATATAATTAGTTCAACTACACCGTACGCTATTTTTACATCAAAATTGCAACAGTACGCAAGCAATTGGTTAAATTTGGCAATACAAAATACATATATTTTGCATTTTTGTAAGTATTTAACACTAAATTACTTGTTCAAAAATTACACAAGTTTTGCGATTTTTATTGTAAGTAAAGCTTAAATTCACAATCTATTTTATGCGTACGCAATTAAAGCTATAAAAGTGTTATAGTAGTAATTCAATTTTTTATTTGCGTAGAATATATAGAATAAAGAAAAAAACTGGAAAAAAATATAACCGAGTTTAGAATGTTTCTATCTCAGTGAGCATGCTTCATAATGACTAGTTTTAATACTTTAATTAAAAACTGAATTTTTAAACTTTGAAACTTCTATATATATATATATGTTTTAAGTGTTTGAATTGATATCTGTTTGTGTACAATCAGTTGGGTGTCATCTTGGATTATTCTTTCTTATGAGCATACATGAAAAATGATAACTTTGTTTTGAATCTGTTTTTTTTATTAAATTTTTAATTTTTGTAATGATATTTGGATAAATATATGTTGTAGTGCAATAGTGAATCTTAATTATCATCATATGTATGACATTAAATTATTTATGATAACAATAAAATTGATAGTAATGAGCTTATAGTTGGAGGTTCAAACATGTTTAATGCAAAGATTAATAAAAGTATATTTTACATGTGATGATACATTAACTATTGAGAATAATTGGAAACGAATAAAGTTTCAGTTTTAATTGTGCAAAAATTTATGTTATTTAGAGCATGCGCATTAAAAAAATTCTTGACTTGCTTCAAAAATATGTTGAAATCATCTCACTTTGACAGTATAGAATATGAATGATTGAAAATAATTTTGATTTTAAAACTTAATCTTCAATCAACGATTTAGCTTGAAACGAAGTTTATACATAAAAAAATAATCGCCAGTTAGTGAATAAATATATTGAACTAGCGCAGACGTGTCGATAACTAATTGTATCTAAGGCGATAACATGCGATTATAAGTTTTTTTAATACTTTTAAGTCTATAAAAAAAATACAAAGTAAAAATGAATGCATTGTTTCGTTGTTGTTTTAGCAAGATTTATTTTCGTAACGCGTCGGCGCATAAAATTCTTTGTACCTATATCACATTAAGTAGATAATCATCTTTCAGGTTTATTGTATTTTTTGTGTATTTTATAGACGGTTATTTTGATCTAGTTTGGTTACTAGCGCGCCATGGACCTTCAACCGCCAGAAAATGGTGATTATAGCGATTTTGTGAATAAGATCGACAGCAGTTTGAATCCAAGTCTAACTGAAATCAAGGACGTGTAAGACTTGATAATTTTTTACATTTTTTTGGATTATTCAAATTTTATCACTTTCCTGTTATATCTTGAATTAAATGAATCACTGACACTGAGTGTATCGGATATGTTTGGTTTATCAAAAAATTTTGAGTTTAAACTAAGTCACTATCTTGATTATTATTGTTTGAATATAGTGTCTTTTTTCTTTCGTTATAATTCTGAAGTATGAATGACGGCTGCATATTCGACTAAGTTAGTATATGTATGTTTAATTAATATATTTTCAAATTTTTGTCATTGTGTTTATATAAAAGACGAATCAGTTGTATATCTTTGCTTCTTTGAATTTTAGTTTGATTGGAATAGTTATTTCAAAAATACAAAAAGTTCTTATTAATGAATATGATTTTACGTTCTTTCTTTTATTTAATGTGTTTAATCAAGAATTAGATTAATTTTTAGTACACAAGGAAACGGTCATAGTAATTTTTATATATTAACTATGATATTTTTATTATCAGCTAATGGTCACTGGAAATTAAAATGATCAGTACAATCAAAAAATAATTTATACAGACGATTTTATGTGTATATGCTTTCCTGCGATATTATCACCGGAATTATATATATTTTTTCCAAATTGTCTTTTATATGATCAAAACATTATTTATCAATAATGGAATTATTATTAATAAATTTGATGCATTCACTTCATTAATTTTGAAATTATAGCTAACTTCAATCTTTAGTTTGAATTTAGCAATTTTACTATAAGAGTAAACTTACTTTTTATATAATCTATTCGTGCAGCGTCCGTGGCGCATCTTCTTACGATTTTCAAAAACTTTGATTTTGTGAGAGGCACAGCAGACACTCTTTATGAAATATACATTTGAACCAGATGATGTTTTTATAATATAAAGTTAAAATTATTCATTGAGTTCAACAAATTTTTTACTCTAAAGATTTTTTTCCAAAAGTTTATACAACCAAAATCTTGAGAGTTCTTCTCACACATGAAAAACGTCATTCAAATTTTACCACTTTTTTGTTTGAAAAAAATTTAAAGTATTTTTAATTAGTGTGTTCTCAGGATGTAGAGAGTGTTCAAGTAGGCACTTGAGTTGAATACGCATAAAGTTTTTTAACCTGCAAAATCGGTTTATTTGAGAGGAAGAATTAAATTTTGTCACCAAATTCTTGCGATATTCAACAGAAGGCTGAAATATTTTAACGCTTTCTTATCATGTTTTCTTTATGTTTTATTAATTTTTCATTCCATTTGAGAAAATTTTTTATAGAAACTGCCCTCTTTTGTGCGCATAATTTTTTTGATTTAAAAAATATCTATGTTCATAATTGTTTATTCACAATATTAAATTTCATGTGAAATTAACACTATTATATAAAAACACTATCTAATTTTTAATTGTTTACAAGAAAAAATAAAACTAAAAAGTTTGGTTTTTAGGGTATATAATTTCAAAACTTTAGTTTACCATTTTATGAAATGGCTTTTGTATTTTTTCTTCACTTATTCTTGAAAAAATTGTTTTATCACCAACGGTGACAATCAACAGTGGATGGATCATTTAGTTGCAGGGTTTCAATGTCAAACTAAAAGCTCTACATTTTGGTAAGGAATTGGCTTTATATTCTGAGTCAAATTTTTGTTAGCGTGTATATTTCTATTATATATCCAGTTTTGTTTGAAATAATAAGTCAAAAATATGCCGAGTTTCTTAGAGCTATTTAGTGAAAGGTTAAATATCTCTTATGGAATATTTTTCATCAGAGTTCTATTTGAGATATATTTCCAAAGTTTACCCTGATTCACAGTTATGTTGTAAAAGCATTATATTGACTATCGTCTAATATAGGAGAATCGTTGTCGTTTTGTTTAATAAGTTTTTTGTTGTTCATAAACTTTATGTGTTAAATGATAACGCGCATGAAACTAGTAGAAATATTGTGTGCCGCGTAATCATCATCATTTCTACTACCTTTGCGTTAAATGACTGCCCACCACCAATTATGATATGTTTGAGTAAGAGCTACAAAAACTATCATAATTATGTTTGCTTAGCAGAAAACTCGTATTGACTTCTTTAAGATTTTCATTGTTGAAGTGAGTGATGTATTTTTTAGCGTTTAAATTTTCATTTTGTTTGCTAAAGTGAACATCTAATAAATCATTGAATAAACATTGAATTTGTTTTTTATTATTATGGCAGCTGTTTTAATCATTCGCATTGTACCTGCATAGGTTGGGTCTATTACGACTTTGGAGTTTAAAATTTACTTTATTTTTTAATCATGAAGAATACAGACTATTAGAGCAGCAATTGAGTTTATTCACCTTTTTTTAGAAATTTTCTGATAGAGATAAATTGACTATTTATGGTTACGCTACAGCGATTTTTTTCATCAAAAGTCTGTAATTTTGTAACAAGTAGCAAAGTGAGTGATGTTCTAGCTTGTTCAAGATTGGAATTGTTTTTGAGTCATGAAATGGTTGAATATACAGCCGTGTAGAAATAATAAACATATTTTCTTGACCCTTGTAGTAATTAGGAAAGTGAAGTTGTTGTTTTTAGTGGTCAAATCGCTCCATGTTTATTTTAAAATTATTTTTTATTATTATTTGTGGTGCATATTACACAGATTCAGTTTGCTTTTTTGGGGGAATATTTAATATATGTTTGATAGTATTGAAAAGACTATTTATATAACAACCAATTTTTGCCAGTATTGTTGCTATTTGAGCTTTTAGAGGAGCACTTTTTGCGCATATCTGTGGATGTAGGGTATAATGCAATTTTTATATGCTTAGTGCTGTCATGAGACATTTTTTATTGACTTTACGGCACTTTTAGATACGTCAATTTACACAATTTGGTGTATTTTTTATCTTTTACGTTTCTTTATAAGTTGAATTTCTCACTATTAATAATGAAAACTTTTAGTTTATAACAAACCGATATTGGTTAAAATGATCTCAACCGATTCTTTATTTTATATTATTGCGTGTTGCTTTGCTTTATTTTTTATTAAAAAATAAAAATTAGTCTCATATTTTGTTAGTTTTTTACCCGTACCAGATCGAATCTGACGAAGAAGTGATTATTCATATTTAGTTCACAACTAAATATGCACTTATGCATTTTTTATATCTATGATTGTCAATTTTATTTCCATTTATAAAAATTTTTTTTTGTGAGTAATTTAATAATTAAATACAAATCAGAGTTTTGTTTAGTATAAGGAAAGTGTATTTTTTGTCCAGTGTATACAAGTTGCGTTTTGAATCCTTTTACTTTACTATATATTTAGTTTTTTAGTATTTGCCACGGAGATTTCATTTTTGAAGTTACATTTATGATTTTTAATAATTTTAAAATTTACCGCTGATTCAAAGTCATTTTGCCAATGTCGTGATGGATTCAGTTTATATAATACAATTATCGCTGGAAAATATTCCTGCCTTTGGATGCATTATGGTCATATCAAGGATTTTGTAATTATGTTGGATTGTTTGATTTGATATGTATATATCTTGGTTTAAATTGATACTAAAAGTTTTCATTAATTATAATTTGTTTATAATGATATTGGGTTAATAGCATATAATAATTTTCAATTATCGTTTCTATAAAAGTATAATTTTTTTGTGAGAAAGCAAAACCAAAACTTTCAAAAATTGCAATACTTGGATAAGTATCGCCTACTATTACACTGAAAAGCTTAGGGACTCTATGTCAACTTTTTTCAATGAAATTTTAGTTTGTATTAATGAGTGTATTATGGAAAAGTTAACTTTTATTGCTCAGGTTCACAAAAACTACAAAGAAATTTTATTTTTATTGTAGTTTTTGCATATAAACGTAAATTCAGCTTTCCTCACACATTTTTTGACATTATTGGAACTATTTCCAACTTTTGCGACCATAAATTTGCTTCAAATATTTTTTTAGCAAGTTTTATCAAATTTATTCATATCAATATGTATGATCTGCAAAATACTTAGGGGTTTCACACGCTTAATATAACGGTTTACAGTCTGTTAATTCTTATCAAAATTTTTAAACAATTAATAAACATTTTTTTTTGCTGAAATAGCCTTTGAATTTTATATTCATTAGCTATATTATAATATTGTATATATTTATTAAAAAAAGTAGTGGAATAATACATTATTTCATTAAAATCCAGTTTTTTTACTGGTTTCAAATTCCATATATGTATTGAGTCAGTTTTTTATGGTAGTTTATTCAATTGGTTTGTTTGAATTTAGTTTGAAAAAATTATTTATGAAGGTTTATATTGTTTAGATATTTGGTGTCGTCAGAGTGGTACAGAAAATGGCGTCATGAATTGGTGAGCAATCAAATATGGATATCAGTTGATACTTCGGACATTATAGACGGTTAGATTTTTAAACGCCTCATAGTTTTAGCTAATAGCAATTATCACTTACGTAAAGATATCAAAGAAACAGACTATTATTACATGGAGGAGGGTGTTTGGAATGTTTTTCATCACTACTGCAAAATAGAAAGAGATGACGTTATTATTAAGCGTAAAATTGTCAAAAAAGACGATGGCTCGGCATATTTGGAACTTTTTCCTATAATAGTTCAGATGCGTGTCACTGAAATATTAACATCAGATACTGTTTTTTCTGTTTATGAAAATATTGATATCAGTACGTGATTTAATAATTAATATTATAGTCAAACTTATCAAAATGGGTTCCGAAAATTTTCAATCTGTTTCTTTTAATTTGAAAAACATAAAACTTCAAGGAGTTATTGACGTTAATGGTTCAGACAATATCAAGCCTATTAATTTAACTTCAGAGACAACTATTAATGAGATTGTATCTCAACTTTATTCCAATATCACTTATTTTTCTTCTACATGTCAACGCACTTTAAAACTCTTGCTTAGTGTCGATCCTTTTGCTTCTTCTTTAGGTGTGGTTGGCCTTTATAATCTTGGTAACACGTGCTATATGAATAGTGCTTTGCAATGTCTTAGCAATGTTCCGTCTTTAACCAAATACTTTCTAGGTTATAAATTTGAGTTTACATAGTCACATTGAACAAAATTTGCTTTAAAATATTTTTTTCAATTATAAATACTTGAAATAATTAGTCTCAATTTAAATTGAAATAGAAAACCGATACGTGGATGATCTAAATCTAACCAACCCATTGGGATCAGGTGGAAAGATTGCGAGAACTTATGGCAAGTTGATAAATGACATTTGGCGTTGTAATGAAAGAGCAGTATCTCCATTTAGGCTCAAATATAATATTGCTGAGTTTTGTTCTCAATTTTCTGGTTATCAGCAACACGATTCTCAGGAACTTCTTAGTACATTACTGGATGCTATTCATGAAGATCTGAATAGAGTTATTAAAAAGCCTTATATCAGTTTGCCCGATTTCTGTGTAAATAGAGTAGAAGAAGCCGCTGAATATTGTTGGAGCGCACATAAGCAGAGAAATGATTCAGTAATTGTTGATTTATTTCATGGCCAATTGATGTCCACAATTGAATGTCCTGAGTGTCCCAAAGTTATCACTATTTGATTTTTATAGCAAAGGTTTCGGTAACGTTTGATCCATTCAGTGCTTTGTCTTTACCACTTTCATCTTTTGACGATATTAAAGTTTTGATTAGTGTGACACCTTTTGATATTTCTGAAACAGTCAAACTGGTTTTTCTGTTTTTTTTATACTTTAAGTACAAATTCAAATCAGCTAGAGGGTGTAACTTGGGCAGAATAATAGATTGTTTCATTTCAAAAACTCCTGAAAAACACAAAAATGTATTTTCAATTTTATAACAGTTTCAAGTATTTTGTGTTGCATGGCGGTTCATCCTTGCTAGTGAATTTGGATCGGTTTTTAGAGTCTAATGATGTTCAAATTTTTTCTAACTTTATGAAAATTGATTTGTATTACCATCTTTTATTCATGAAATTACAGATTTGAGTATGTTCCAAATGATGATCCTATTCTTGAATCGAAACGTTATTATTGCGTGATCAAGCACAAAATAGTTTCCCATCAGTTATTTATTTCCATTTTAACATTTTAGCCAATCTAAACTTTTTCCTAATCCTATGCTTGTTTTCATAGAAGACATTTCAGAACAGCCGGATTTTATACCTCCTGATTCATTAATTACTGATGCTATTATTGCAAAATTATTGTACTTTTTTTTCTTTACAATATAAGAATTTTCATGAATGTATGTTCGGTTAAATCTCAAGCAAGTTTTTCAGAATCTAAAGTTTTTTCTAATGGAACTTCAAGTACTTTTTCACATTAACATAAGTTTTAGCTTATAGAAATGGCAAACTTTGTGTAATAATTTGCTTTTTTTACACACTAAGAATAACTTTGAAAATTCCGATCTTTTCAAAATTACTTATAAAAGTCCGGAAAATGAAGATTACTTGAGATTTCACATTTCATTAAAACATGATCAAGGTGGTTATTTTTATATTTTAAAAAATGATTATTCTCAAATTAACTTTATATAGCAAAAATGGCTTTTGTTTACATAGCGGAATGGTCTTCTGAGCACAGTCTTAGTGTTTTTGAAAAATACGTTCCCTACACTGTATGCCTCATATTTTATTTTTACATTATTTTCATCACTACATTTATTTAAACTAGATAAAAGATGAAAGAAATGTTCTTTCAAACAAACACAGCCATTACAGTTCCAAATTTGTTAGCGTATTGAATACTTATGCTCATTCATACATCCCCAAAACATTTTTTAATTACGTTGGGAACTTATTTCAGAGTTTTTCAAATTACTTTGTAATTTATTCTTTTCAATTTTTGTTGGCTTCAAAAATTATTAGCAAGCATTATTCAGCTACTATTTTTTGGCTTCAAAAATTATTAGCAAGCATTATTCAGCTACTTTTTTTGAGTTCAAAAATTATTAGCAAGCATTATTCAGCTACTATTTTTGTTGGCTTCAAAAATCATTAGCAAGCATTATTCAGCTTCTATTTTTGTTGGCTTCAAAAATTATTAACAAGCATTCTTCAAAAATTATTAACAAGCATTCTTCAGCTACTATTTTTTTGAGTTCAAAAATTATTAACAAGCATTCTTTAGCTACTATTTTGGTTTCCCTGCATACTCATTGTTTTAATTGGTGAAGAGAATATTGGACCCTGACTTTGGGTTTTCTTGAGTTTTACTGTTTGGATATTGCATTATTTATATTCAGAAAAGTTTCTAATTACTTTTTACTTCGAGTTTTTATTTTAAAATTTTTGTGAAGCTGAAGGTTTGTTTTTATTTTGCTTTAATGCAGTCATGTAGAGAAATATGATGAATATTTGCTTTTCTATAATTATATTTTAATAACAGCGTGAATTTATAGCATATATATATATATGGTTTTTTAGAGTGAAAGCTTCAACAATGATCAGACGTTACAATCGTGGGATTACGTAAAATTTGGAGACAGAAAGTGTTTTGAAACACGTACATTGGAAGACTGTTTGCATGCATTTTCATCGAAAGAAGTGCTTTCGGAAAGCAATTCATGGTACTGCTCAGATTGTAAAAAGCATCAACGGGCTATAAAAAAACTTGAGATTTATAGAATTCCGG
>LDNA01031364.1:0-18227 GCA_001455295.2 Enteromyxum leei | reverse complement strand
AGCCATACGTAAACTTTAAAAAAATTTATGAGACTTTTGGGTCTTCAAAAAAAAGCATTTTTAATAAATTATATAAATAAAAACTATTGTTGAGCTTACATTTTGATAAAAATATTTTACATATTTTGCTTGGAGCATATTTTTTCAAAAAGTTTTTATACTCAATCAAAGTTATTTTGTATCTTTTAATTCTTTGTCAAAATTTACTTGACTTTTTTGAGTAAATCTCAATAAAATGAAGTGATTTAGTTATGATAAACATTTAAAAATATAATAAGATCAAATTTTGTATATTGCAGAACTAATAAGTACTGCATATTCATAAAAATTAAAAAGAAAAACGTTAGATTCAAAGATCTAAGCAAATTTCAATCCTTTCAGTTGTTACCAGCCATCTTTACAATTAAAAATTTTTTTTAAATTTATTTAAAAATTAATTTTTTAGTCTTATTGTATTTTTTACAACTCTCAATTTAGAAGCAAGTTCAGTTTTACTTGTATTTCTAACCAAAATAAATTTAAACAAAAAAATAATAATTAACTTTTGAAAAAATTGATTGTGATCAAGTGGCACTAGTTTATGCATATGTTTTTTGCATACTTTGATTGATAATGTTGATCAAGTACTGAATGTATTCTTAAAAAAAATAATTAATTAAAAATGTTTGTTTGTGATAAAGTCTAAATATTATATAGATCACACAAAAACAAACAAATATTTTTTTAATTTTTTTTTTTATACAATTTAATGAAATCTACATAAAATACTTTGCTTTGCACATTATTTGATATTTCAACGACAGTTTAATATAACTGTAAATTGTTTGATTTATAAATTATATGATAATTTTAATGTAAGAAATTGAAAAATAAGTGTGATGACCAACTAATTATTTTATATTTAAACAAGAATAAGATTAATTAATTAGAAAAAATGCAAAGACAGATTCCTTCAAATTCAAATAAGTCATATGAAAATACAAGAACTTTGTTGAATTTCAGTTGATGAAAATATGCCTCTATTGATTTGCAACTCAGCTCTTCAGAAAACGTCATCATTTTACAAGGTTCAAAATGAGTTATGAAAAATAGCTTACATCCAAAGAGAAATTCCACAATCAAACTGAAATCAAACACCTGACGATAAAGAATTTAAATTTTGTAACTTAAGTATTTTTTAAAAATGCAACCTTAACCTGACTGCTACATTTTTAAATAGAAAGATATTTTTGAAAATTTTATAGACTAGGGAGCTCAATGAAAAAAAGAGAACCAATTAACCACTTATTTAAAGTAATTTGGATAAATTTTTTGCTAAAAATAATAAACGCTTTAAAGAAAAATCAAAATTAAATGACTTTATAAGCCCACTTTGCTCTCACCGCTTTCCTCAAATGCAGCTACTCATAAAAAAGTACTAAACAGAACACCGAAATAAAAATTCAAATCTATTCAGGAATAATTTTGAAAACTCAAAAGCTTCATTTGAACACACTTAAATTAAAAACTATCAAAAACATAAAACAATTAAAAAGTCACGCGACTTATAATTGTGATGAACCAAACGCCTTACTAATTGTCGATGCAAACATTCAATAAAGGCTTTCATTTCCAATGAAATTCAAAAGAATTTGAAGGAAGTGGGTTTCATTACAACAATATTTTAAGCTATAATTATGCAGTTCAAGTTTTAAGATTTAGTGTCCAGCATTATTCTCATTTACTATTCTCCTCTTATAATAGATTTATTCAAACACTTGTCTTAGTTCTCGAATAGCTCAATTCTTACTATAAGGTTTAATAATTTTGGTGTAAGAATCAGTAAGTACACAAGTTAAATGCAGCTCGATGCTGAGTCTTGGCGTTAAAGTGCTCCTAAGTAAACTTTACTGCTGCGTCAGCAGCATATGATGGGAAATTACTAACCAGCTTTCTCATATCAGGAAATGTTTATCTGCATTTTTCACAATCGAATTGACTAATATAATAGGTAAGTTCCAAGTAGGGACAATCTTTTACTAATAAAACTGGATGAAACTAGAAAATAAATTGGCGCGCTAATTTTAAATTTTTGTGTATCTCGGTTTTTATTTGGCTAATTTTTTTATTATTTGTTTACATACAAGCTGAAATTAATAAAACACTAAGTCGGTTCTTTCTTAATTGAAAGCGTTCAAATATGTCTAAAACCTTTTAATTAGTTAATTAATAAATTTTTGAATAAGTTAAATTGACAAAATTCGCTTATTAATATTGGAGAGAAGTTTTGTCTTTAATTTTGACGAAATTACACGCTTTTAGTAAGATGTGATAGTAATATTTATTTTCAATTTTGTAATCACAAAATTTTATGCTTTTTTAAGTTTATTTTTTCAAATAAATGTCCATACAAAATGTTTTGTTTATAATGATTTTGTGTGCGCGCACGTAAATTTAATTAACCCAATTTTCATTTTTATGTAGTCAATTAGAACAAAGTTGAATCTCTTATTCAATATTAATTTACATGTAAACCAAAATTAATAAAACACTTAGTCGGTTCTTTCTTAGTTAAAAACGATTCAAGTATAACTAAAATTTTTCAATTAATAAATTAATTTTTTGAATAAGTTTAATCAACAAAATTTGCCTATTAATAGTAGAAAGAAGGTTTTATCTTTAATTTTGACGAGATTATACGCTTTTAGTAAGATCTGATAGTAAATTTTTATTTTCAATTTTATTATCACAAAAATTCATGTTTTTCAATAAAAAAAAGTCCAGTTTTCAAATAAAAGTTATTGATAAATATTTTTGTTAATTGTTTTGTGTGCGCGCATGTAAATTCAATTAATCCAATTTTCATTTTTATGTGGTCAATTACAACAAAGTTAAATCTTTTAATTCAATATTAATTAGCATGCAAACTAAAACTTATAAAAGAATTTGATAGTTCTTCTTAATTAAAAGCGCTTCAAATATGTCTACAAACTTTTAATTAGTAAATTAATTTTTTGAATAAGTTTAATCAACAAAATTTGCTTATTAATAATAAAAAGGTTTTATCTTTAACTTTGATGAGATTATACGCTTTTTAGTTAAAAGACGTGGTAGTAATATTTATTTTAAATTTTAATATCATAAAATTTTTTTTTAAAAAGAATTCATTTTTTTAAATAAATGTTCATACAGAATGTTTTTGTTCATAATGATTTTGTGTGCGCGCACGTAAGTTTAATTAACCCAATTTTCATTTTTATGTGATTAATTAGAACAAAGTTAATTTGTTTTATTGAATATTGATTTGAGTACAAAATAAAATTTATAAAACACTTAGTTGATTCTTTCTTAATTAAAAGCGCTTCAAATGTGTCTACAACTTTTTAATTAATAAATTAATTTTTTGAATAAATTCAATCAACAAAATTTGCTTATTAATAGTAAAAAGGTTTTATCTTTAACTTTGATGAGATTATACGCTTTTTAGTTAAAAGATGTGGTAGTAATATTTATTTTTTATTTTAATAAAAAAATTTCATGTTTTTAAAAAAAGTTCATTTTTTTAAATAAATGTCCATACAAAATGTTTTTGTTTATAATAATTTTGTGTGCGCGCATGTAAATTCAATTAACCCAATTTTCATTTTTATGTGGGCAATTAAAACAAAATTAAATTTTTCAATTTGATATTAATTTACATGCAAACTAAAATTGATAAAACACTTGATCGGTTTTCTTTAGTTGAAAACGATTCAAGTATACCTAAAATTTTTCAATTAATAAAGTTTTGAATAAATTCAATCAACAAAATTTGCTCGTTTATAGTATAGAGAAAGTTTTATCTTTAATTTTGGCAAGATTATACGCTTTTCAGTTATTAAACGTGATAGTAATATTTATTTTCAATTTTGTAA
Source organism: Enteromyxum leei (assembly GCA_001455295.2). Lineage (NCBI taxonomy): Eukaryota > Metazoa > Cnidaria > Myxozoa > Bivalvulida > Enteromyxidae > Enteromyxum > Enteromyxum leei. The sequence continues at coordinate 14,334 of LDNA01031364.1, read as the reverse complement.
TCACAAAATTTTATTTTTTTCAGTAAACCAAAAGGTCAAATTTTTCAATTAAGTTTATTATCAAATTACTTTTGCGCATGTCGCAACTTAATTGTTCAGTTAGCCGAAAACAATATTTAAGGAGACATTTTGAGCTGATAAATTCACAAAATTGATTTTTAAAAACTTAGTAGCATTTTTTCATAAGAAGCACCCTAGAGTAACGTAACGAGAAAAATAATTAAGAGACAAATATATTGAGGCGCCAATAAGAGACATGACAATTTTTAACAGAAGAATGAAAATAGAAGCGTGATATTGTATCAAAAATAAGTGAATTAAAAACAGAGAAGCCCGTTTAGAATGCAAAATGCCCAAACTTAATCAGTTTGAAAATGAGTGAAATATTGCGTCCGCCTTAAATTCTTTGGTAAAAATGGATAAGAAAAGAAGAAAACTTAATGAACAAACGTAAATTTTATCTGACTTACTTATTATAAGCTGCTTATTCTTCTGTACATGATTATAATTCCTAATTTTCAATTTTTTGCGTTTGGGAATTGCTGATATTATTTTTCCTGTATAATTTGCTTTCTTGCTTTCAATTGTTTTTTTTGTCTGAACATAAAGCTTCAAAAATCATATATAAGTATACTTTAATTCAAGTTTATGCTTAATAATGCTCTTATATCTTTATGTATGGAATTAAAAATTTTTTAAAAAACATAAAATACTGAATAATATCATTTGAAAAAGTCACTCTTAAAGTACAGACAAAAATTTCAATAGATAATGTATCGTATAAATATTGACAAAACTATTTTATCAGCGTAAAATTAGATTACGACTAATAGGATTTTTAAAATATATATATTGTCGTCATAGTTTCTCAAGATGGCGAATATCCTGAACAACTTGATTCAAAAAATTGGTAGAATTCAACTAGAATAATGTTTTAGAGGTGAAGGCTGAAAGCTTTGTTCAGTCTCATATGATAGATAATATAAAAGGCCTCGAAAATTTTATCATTGAAATAAGATTGTGTAAGTTTTGCAAATACGGCAACACCATTTAGGTAAATCAAGAGAAGCCGAAATAAATAGAGTAAATAAAGAGTTGGCCAATATTAGAAATAAATTCAGAGGTTTTATTTTTCTATTTTCATAAAAAAAAGGCGATAAAACTACGGATGGTTACTCAAGAAAAAAATATATTGCAAAATTAATTTTCATAAGGCTTTTGGGTCATGAAGTTACGCTTGGACAATCAGAGTCCATCCTTTTAGTTGTATCCACCAAATTTACTGAAAAGCAGATTGTAATCTAGTTGTTTAATTTGCTAAAAAAACAAAATTTAGAGATAATTTTTAAAATATATTCAGGGCTATTTGTTTCTTTCATTAACTCTTGACACTGATGATACAGATGTACTTTGCGCTTTGCTAAATTCCATAAAATCAGACTTAAATTCAAGAAACCATCACTACATAATGTTGGCTGCTCATTGTCTTCCTTCAATAATGTGCCAAAAAACATTGGATGATTTGAAAGACGTTGTCACACGCTCACTTATTTCAGGGTCACTTATATTCATTTTTGAATATTTTTAGATCTAAAAATGAAACAGAAGTTCAGTCATTTCTTTTGTGCTATTTGTCCATGATTAAATTCAGCACGCAATTTTTCAAGTCTTGCACTGTTTTGAATGATCATATTATTAATATCTTTCCTTCCGCTAGTGATGTATTATTCATTATTTTGACTGTTAAGGAAATTTTGAATGTCATATCTCATATTGTTTATGAAGGTTTACTTGCTGAAATTCCTGAATTTTGTTCTCTTTTTTCTTCAACTATCAAACACATTGCCGATGTACTCAGCTAAATTAATTAAAAATTTAGCTCATTCAAAAAACCGCTTCAAAAAGTGACAGCACTTACTTATATTACAGTTTTCATTCTCCATGGGCTATCATCAGGCTTTTGCAGATTCTGAGAATTATTCCTATGAAAAGTACTTGTCTTCCAATATAATTTTTTTTAATGCACGTAAACACACTATCAAGTAGCTCTTTTTATATATTATTGGAATAAATTCTGAAACTTTCTTGTTTGATTTAGTCTATAATTTTCAGTATAAAGTATCTTTAAAACTACGGTTTCAAAGACCACCTTTCTCAGTAAATATATGACATTTTGTTATCAAAGTAAATAATCTTATGAATGATTGAAAGGAACTTATTTTAATTTGAAATTTTGTCAATATATGGCACTTTGTTATCAAAGTAAATATTCTTATGAATGTTTGAAAGGAACTTATTATAATTTGAAACTCTGTCAGTATGCGACACTTTTGCTATTAACAGTAAATTATCTTATGGATGATTAGATAAACTGGATAGTATGATTTGTGAATTTAACAAATATGTGAAATTTTTCTTATTAAAGTAAACAACCCTACAAATTATCAGATAAACTGAATGGTAAAGTTTTTAAATTTGGTAATTATGTGACATTTTGTTATAAAAAGTAAATAACTTTATAAAAATAAACTGGATAATGAAACTTGTAAAGATGAACTCGCAAAGTCTTTGTCAAACATGTTATCTTTTGTGCTGAAAATTGAATCTAAAGTGGGCGAAAGCATACACCAAGGAACAAAAAAAGTTCATTATACAAACATTATGTACGCAATCATTTTTGAGGCCATCAATGTGATTTCGGTTAAACCAGTGTAGTTACTTTTCGTATGAATTTCATAGAACTGATGAATGTGTAAACGACGCTCTTAATTTCATTGAATCTACATTAAATCATTCAGAAGCTAATTACAGGTTTTATTAATTTTTTATATATTTGTTAGATACTTGGCTCTTGATGCTATCATAAGTTTAAAGGCAATTCCAAATATTATTCCAAAACTTGAAAGATTCAGTGATAAGTTATCTAGCATGATTGGAAATGAAAAAAACTCTGCTTTACGTTTGCATGTTGTCAATGTTATATATGCTATTGCAGACTTATCTGATATAAGACCTATCATTAAAAATATGCTTGAGTTTTTAAAAAATTCAGAATACAGTATTCGCCAAGAACTTGTATGCTCTTTTTTTCTTTTGATTTAAGACTCTTAAAATTTGTACAATTGCTTCGAAAAAAATTCCTGATCTTGCTTGGTACGTGGACACAATGATAACGGTTTTAAATTATGCTCGACATCTCGCCAATGAAGAGGTTATTTCATACAAAATTTAATTGGTTGCAATTCTAATATTGTTAAGGTTTGGTTCAAAGTTGTTCAAATGGTCACAAACAATCCAGAAGTTCAAGAGTACGCTACAAACGTACTTTTTCAAAATCTGAGTGCTTCAAATTGCTCAGAATTCATCATTAAGTTGGGAGCTTACCTTTTGGGTGAATTTGGAAATACAATATCAAGCAATCCTAGCTCTAATGCTGGCGTTCAGTATAACCTGTTGCTCAGATTTTTTCCTTTTGTTGAAAAAGACACAAAAAGTATTATTTTAACCGCTCTTGTCAAAATGGCTGTTCGACATGCCGATTTAAAACAAACCATTCTCAATGTATTTCAAGCCAAACGCCTAGCTTTTTAGTTTTTTTCAAACGATTCTTTATGCCAGAATATAGATAATGAAGTTCAACAACGGGTTTGTGAGTACAGAATCTTGCTTTCTTCCAATTCTGGAATTCTCCAAGAAAGTATATCTCCAAATTAAATTAATTTTTTTTATAATTCATAAAATAAGCAATGAAAGAATATATAATATGAAATTTTTTAGTACTTAATAAAATGCCCGAATACGAAGTTGAAAATATGGAAGTAGTTGAAAATTCTTACAGTTATGATGTCCAAGCTGCAACTACTCAAAGCTTTGAATCGTTTGGTTCTGATTTGGCATTCGAAGATACTAATGATGCCAATGTTATAAGAAAGCATTTTATTAAATTGTATGATTTTTTATTTGATCAATTTCAATAGCTCTATAGACAAAAATAACTTGATTTTTGAAAATGATGTTGTTTCCATATACTTCCATGCTACTTATACTGGTCATATTGGTATTTTTTTATTTTTTCACAGTAAAATTATTTATGAAAAAATTGAATAAAAAAATAATTTTGTGTAGGAAATATTTCTCTGAAGGCAGTTTGCACTAGATCTGAAGTAAGTACAAAAATTTTGGACCACGAAGAAGTTGTATATGAAGGTTTCAAATTTGCTCCAGAGACTGACCAAATGAACTTAATTACGGCCGATTCTTCAACATACATGTTGAAGGTAGCTGCAATGGACGTTTGCAGATTACTTCCCGTTTTAACTTTGAATGTGCAGTATTTTACATTATTCTTTTGAAAATTTAAGATTTGAACAAGCCAACAATAGTTCTACAAAACAGTTTACGGTGACTTTGCCAATATTTTTGGTGGACTTTTTACAACCTTATAACATTGAACCAACTGAATTTGGCAACATATGGAATTCCATTCCTACGTATTTCTTTATTTTTTATTAATTCTAGATCACAAGAATTAGTCTGTGATGTCACTTCTAGGCATAACGGTAATTTTAACGATGCCAAGTCTGCTGTATACTTATTATTTGTCATAGATTTTAGCTTTCAAGTTGCAACTTCAGTATTTTACAAAATATTGGTAGTCCAAACGATATTGTTGCTGCATCTGTGTACAACTATTTTGGCGGCAGTATGATTGGGTGTATTCTTCATGTCTCTTTTTTGCCAAATTCAAACGTAATTTTATGAAATTGTCATTTTAGAATGCAAAAATGACTCTTCGTGCTACTTCAGATAAAATCCTTTCAGACTTGTCCAACTTTATTCAATCAGTTTTATAAACTTTTAATATTTTCTATTGTTCTTTCATTTTTTTATTACTCTATAGGCATTTTATCATTACATCCATCTACAGTTAACGCCTTTTCTTATTTGTTTCATCAGCAAGTAGCTACTGAACGATGTACACGTGTACATGGAAGTAAGCAGATAAGCAATAAACACATGTATATGAAAGTAAAAGATAAATAATGAAAGTTACAAGTTAGTCAATAGATTTGGTTTAGGCCATTCATGATATATTAAAGCACAATTCGGTAGCATTTATTATTCTTTTTCTTGCTTTTAAATTATTTACATAAAGTACCTGCTTTTTTATGTATTCATTTTGGTTTTCACAAGTAACAGATTTGATTATATTTGAGGTTATATAAATTTATCTTGTTTCTGCATCGACATTGTAGAGTTGTTTTTCTAAAATTATTGTTTTGCAATTATTTCAGTAATTTCTACATAGATATGAGACTATCATGCATATTAATAGGCAGAGCATTTTTTAAAGCAATTAGCTACCAATAAAATCAGGTCCACTTGTAAGTATAATCAGAGTTATAACTTTGTGTTCTACCTTTTTTGCTTTACCATAAAGTTTGCTCAATGATTGACTTTAAGGCAGTTATGCTGCAATCGTCATATATAGACTTTCTGATTAGTTGAAAACATAACTAAAATCAATATCAATAATTTTCACAAGTTGTGCTATTTATGTAAACAACAGCAATGTAATGGGTAAATGAATACGTGTAAAAGTGACAGTTTTTAATTTACAAAACTAAAAAACATGAATGCTTTTGTCATTTAAAGATAGCCAAGTTGTTGCTGCAAATAGTACTCTTTGTGGAGTAAATATGAAATATAACTAAAGATGGAACTATTTTTGTCATAACATTGGAGATGTTTGAGAATTTATTGAAAACAAACATTTCAATTAGAAAACTTATTGCTTTTAAAGTGGATTCAGATGATGTTGGTCTGTCACTGCACTTTCAAGCAGAAAAATAATTTTAGCGGTGACTTTGATCACCAAAAGTGGCATAATATTCAAATTAATTGAAGGTTTTGATTAGCAAGCTAACACAATTTTATCTTAAATTTGCTGGGACCTGTTTTGAGATTCTGCAAAATATCAAGAACTTAAAAAATAGGCAATTTCTCTGTTAAAATAAAAAGAATTTTTTGAAGGTCTGCGGTTTTAGTCAAATCAGAAGAAATACTGGCTGAGATATGAAGTAATTAGTTAAATTTGTTTTAAGTTGCTTTAAAAAACTAAATTTGCAATAAAGAAAAGCACTAAAAAAACCGAAATCTGGTCATGTTCTTCAAAACAATACAAATTTATTTTAAAATAGTTTCTTGAATTTCATACGTTTTTAGAGGTAAAAAGTGGATAGATCTCATTGTTGTAAAAGTATGCATCATAGCACACATTTTGCATCAAGTCCCATATTCTGACAAATCCTTCCTAAAAATTATTGCAAAATACTAAAAATATGCTTTACATAAATACACCGCATGCGTGCTCATAATTTAACTAATAAGTCATAAAAATCTTAACTTCCGTATAATTATTCAATATTATCAAATAAGTCATAAGAACATTGACTTATGTATCAGTAAATCTTTATGTCTTAAAAATGCTCTAAAAAGTATAGAGTGGTTAAGTAAAATAGCTAACAACATTATTTAATTTAGTTAAGAACAAAAATAAAACCTCAATAATTGATGTTCAAATTTATATACTTTTAGCAATTTAAAGTCGTTAAAAAACGTATAAAACGCCTAATTGATAATAATAAGCTATTGGATAACCTTAGTAGCAATTAAAATAGTGTGATATTCAAGGAAAAATAATAAGTAGCAGATAATTTTATTTATTTTAGAGTCTAAAAACTAAACATTTTAACAAATTTTTATTTTTGCAAATATTTTTCCAGATATATTATTGCATAATAACTATCTTAGTTGACAAGACTTTAAAATACCTTCGATTTATTAGCTCTTTATTTATGAAATTATGAATGCTTTGTTTTCAACTTAGTAATTAATAAACAGTTATCAAGCTCAAATGTATCAAAATAACATTAACTTACATATCAAATTCTTTAAATAAGATTTAAAGCATTGCAATCAAATAAGTATACAGTTCAGGAAATACACAAACTTCGTTTACTAGAAACTTTTAAATCTCATTAAACTTAATCGTTCCTTTTTAAGCTTTAAATCACTTCAAACCTAATTGCCTTGTTAATAGCGCAAATTTCAATAAAGCCATTGCCTTGTTTAATGCATGAACTCCAATAAAGCCATTTACCTTATTAAAAGCATGAATTTTAATAAACCCATTTGCCTTGTTAAAAACTTCAAATCAAAATAAAGCTTATTGTCTTGTTAAAAACTTAAATTCAAAAAAAGTTAGTTACCTTGTTAAAAGCATAAATTTTAATGAAACTAATTGCCTTGTTTAATGCTTTGAACTCAAATTAATTGACTGCCTTATTGAAATTTTTATATTAGAACGAAATCAATTGCCATTTTAATGCCTTTGTGTCAAATAAACCTAATTGCTTTATGAAAGCTTTAAATTTCCTCAAATTTATTTTCCTTGTTGAACGCATAAATTCGAAATGAATTTAATTGCCTCGTTTGAGAAAGCCTTAAATTCAAAAAAAGTTAGTTGCCTTGTCAAAAGCACAAATTTCAATAAAGCTAATTGCCTTAATAAAAGTATGAACTTGATTAAAACTAATTGCCCTATTAAAAGCATAAATTTCAATAAAACTAATTGCCTTGTTAAAAACTTTAAATCAAAATGAAGCTAATTGCCTTGTTTAAAACTCCAAATCAAAATAAAGCTAATTGCTTTGTTGAGGGATTGAATTCAAGTGACCCTACTTTTTGATCCATCACTTTTGTAGCGAGTAAAACTTAATAAATGAACCTGAACCCTGTGGGATGATTGTGAACGCTTTTGAGTGTAGGGTAATGATGAAAAGATTACGCTGTAACTCAAAAAGAAAAAAAGATTAAATTGTCGAAAAAATCTGTAGTACAAAAAACTATGGTTCAAGTGCTGCTATTAGAGATGAGTAAAATGTGTAAAAAAATAAAACTCAGACTGAAAAAAATAAAGATAAAAATTACAAAATAAATGATGGTCCAATTTATGCTACAAATTGCAAAATAAATGGAGGAGGTGGAGACTTTGACTTACTTGCAGATTTGTATTTATTTTTTCTATGACGAGACTTGGCGGCCATCCTATTTTTTTCAACTTTATTGGAGATGATTGTCACAATGGCAATCATAATCATAGCAGTAATTACGCAAGCGGCTAAAACAATAGCAACAATAGTTGAAACAAGCGTAGCGTTCTTGGCATGATTTGATTTCAAAGTTATGTTTTTTTCTGCAGCTTCACTTGTATTGGATTCCTTACTATAAAGAATATTTTTCTTTTCACCAACAGTGCTGTTAACCTTGGAAGAAGTTATGTTATAGTCACTTGTGTTTGAATAACCTTTACTTTCTACTTTACTAAAGTTTGAGCTTTGATGAGCAATCGACAAAGTCTTATTGACAATTTTTTTAAGCACATCATTGAATGAATCACTATTTTGTTTGCTGTCATTGATTGCAGCATTTTCAAGTTGCCCTATAATATCTTCGTAGTATTTGGATTTAGCTTTAGCATCCGTAATATTCATGAGAGGTAGCTTGAAAGAATCTATTTCGTCACCTTCATCAAAGACAGTTTTTATCTTATTTTTTTTAGTAATAACATGCTTTTTAGATTCATTCTTATTGATTTTATGAGAGCTACTAATAATAGGTTCAAGTTTTATATGAGCTTCAGATTCAGATATTTCAGTTTGAGATTTGTCAAGCTTGTCTTTAGCACTGTATCCCACATGTTTTGATAAACTCATACCAACAACATGATTGTCATCTTTTTGGTTAAAAGAGAAAGCAGAACCACTTTTTATGTTTTTCTGATTTATTTCAGTTAAACTTCCTTCAATATTATATTTACGGTTTCCATCAAGCTGAATTTCACCATTGAATGGAATGATATTTTTGTTTTCAAAAATTTTATCATTGACAAGAGAATCTGTTATTTTATTACTGTAAACTTTCTCAGAATTTGAAATTTTATTGGAATTATCAAAACAATTACTACATTGCTTCAGATTTTTGTTGGAAATACAATCGCATTCTTCACTATTGTTTTTTGTAATAGTGTCATGAACCACTTCAAACGAGCGCAGCGTCTCACCATCTCTTACAAGAGATTTTTCTGATGAATTATCCATCTTCATGGAATAATTAAACTTGGGGGGATTAATAAAATCAAAATCAGGTTTTTCAAGCATAACGTTGCTATCACTTTCGTTGGTGCCCACATAAAATTTTAAGTTGTTTGTGTTTTTTGAAACACCCGTGTTAGCATCTGCAACAACTGATGTATGACTGTTGATGATAGGATACTTTGGGTCACCAAACGTTTCATCAAGTAAACTGTTTGAAGCATTTATATTTTGTGACTTATTGATTGGGTAGACTTCTGATGTTCTATTTCCAAAATTGAAAGAATTTTGTCTGAAGCCTTCTTTTAAAAGCTTGAAAGAATTTGGGTAAGGATTAACACTTTTTGACTTAGATAATAACTTCCAATCAACGTCTCCAAATGATTCATTGTGCAAGTACTTAGTTTTGCTGTCCATATCACTTCCAGAAATAGCTTTGGTTTCAAGTGTTATATTTGATTCATTTGGATTGTATCCACCATTTAACTTGACTTTTCCACCAGCTGTAGCTTCTTTGTAGTAGTCATTAACTGTTTTGGATGTCTCCTCGTCACTTTTACTTTTTTGTATCATGTTTTTATTTAATCCTGAATATTCAAATATATCATTTTTTACCTTTAATATTATCATCAGATGCAGCATTGGTTTTAGAATTCAAAACTTTCATTCCGTTTTCAAGTTCATAACTATAGTTAAATCCGGGACCTTTTTCATTAGCAGCATACTTGATTTCATAAGTATTTTTTTGTGATGGAGTTTTTGATGCGTCGTAGCTTGTAGCATTTTCATGACTCTAAAATCAAGAATTAAATTTTAATGTATATATATTTTGAAAAAGATTCAAATACTTGGTTCAATGGAAAAATCTCAACACTGTGAAGATAATAACTTGGAGATTTGTTTTGTGCAGTTTCTGGATTGAGATGAGAAGAAACAGCTAATGCATCAACACTTTTATCATGATTAATGCTTTTTGTTTTATTTAAGTTATAATTAGATAAATTATTAGAGTCCTTTATAAAAACATTCGAATTATTAAAATTTTCCAAGATATTATTAATATCAGAATGATTCAATTCTTTATTTTGATAGTTTTCTTTGATACCCTTTAATAGTAAAGCAGTTGAATTATCAGGAGTATAACCAAATCCAACATTCAAACACTCAATTGTGGAATTTTTAAAATCAGCTTCTTCGCAGTATAATTTGATGACTTTCTCTGCTTTCGACTGCTCAGGGCTGATATCAATATAATCATTTTCAAGATCAATTGAATGATTTTTCAAATAGTCATCATACTTTATTTTGTTATCATTTGGGATAGTTGTTTTATTGATATATTCAAAAGAATCAATAGGAATCATATGCTTTGAATTTGTTGAATTATCATTTCTAATTAAATCCACTTCAGGAGTTGAGCTGATATTGTGGTTTATATCATATTCAGTCAAGTTTTTGTCTGACTCATCATCAGTGTAATTTTGCAATTTTGTTAATGAAGTATTAAGGGGAAATGTTGCATTTTGTTCAGATTGATTAGCAATGCTATTATTAGAAATCTGTTTTTGTTTGAATGCGTTCACAAGTGTGACCTTATTGAAAGTTGAGTTTTTATCAGTCAAGTTTTTGTTTAGCTCTGCCAAAACGTACAAATCATGCAAAGATCTATTTTGTTTGTTTGACACAGTTTTAGAGTCGTGTTGAGACTCAAACTTTTTCAATATATCCTCAAGTGTATCATTAAACTTTGTAATGTTTTTATACAAATTATTCACTGCATTTTTATTTTTAAAAGTACCATTTTTTTGTGAGATATTTAATATAGTTGAATCAAACGTATAATTTTCTGATGAATCTGGAGCTGCATTCAAATTCTTTTTAGATTCAGTAAGAGCTTGAGAAGATTCATCAATTTCTTGAAACCCATATGCGGTATTATTATTTGGTATTAAATTACTTCGATTATTCATAAATATATTATCAAAGTCTAAATTATCAACAATGCTATGAATATTTTGTACTGCGTAATTTTTTGTAACATTAGAATTGCTAAAACCTAATTCAAATTTTGACTGATAAAGGTCACCATAAAATTTTGAAGCTTTATAAGTTATATGTGAAACATTTTCAAATTGAACCCAAGGTGACCAAGTATTTTTGTAAAATTTTGGGTTTGCTTCATTATATTCAACTAATTGGGATGCATTTTTTACATAACCCATTTTTAAAATTTTTTCAAGTTGCTGTTCCATATATCTGACAGTTTTAGGCATGAAATCTGCTAGATTATGAAATTCACACGGATCCCATTTCATATTGAATAAACATGGCTTTAAATAAGAAAGACAAGGTGGTGCTTTCATTCTAAGGTATGGATGAGGAAACCCATTATCACAAAGAATCACTGATGATGTAAGGTTTTGATTGATCAATTTTTGATTTTTTAATAATAATTTATCCGTTTTATTTTTGTTAAATTCAACAATTCTAGTCCATTCTCCATCTTTATTTAATTTTTGATTCAGCACTAATTTATAATCTTTAAGTCTGATAGAACAACTGTTATCTAAAGTATATAAAATTAAAAAAAAATACTGTCTAAATTGTCATACGTGTGCAGCGTAAATTCTCTTCTTGGTGATGTAATATTATTAATCAGATAATTCAAATCATAACCATGAAATTCAACAGCTTTTTCAGTCTGATTTTTAGATACAAAAGAAAGAATTGTTGGTACCCAGTCTGAAATATGAACGACATCTTCAATTATTCTTTCTATATTCAATTATTCAAAAAATATTTACTCGAATAGTTGCGTAAGTTTGTATACAAAAGTGCAAAGGAACGAATTCCACCCTCCCAGCTAGTTCCTTTGCCACCTTTTAGTGGATAATTGCAACCAACTCCATGAATTGTAGAACAAGATTTGGATGTAGATAATGATATAAATAAAATGAGAGTATTCTTCATCAAATTTGTGGTTGTCAAAGTATCCAATATTTTTCCAATCGAATCGTCAAGTGATACAACCATAGCTGAAAATTTAACTAAAAGATAAATACCAGCAGTCCCAGCTCTTTCACTATCATCAAAAATATTTTTAAACATTTTCTTTAATTTTTCAGGAGCTTGTGTTTTGTTTTTCAAAGACGAAAGTTCCGGCCCTTGATAAGAAATTTCCAAAAATAAAGGTTTTTCACTATATTTTTGTTTTTTTATAATATCGCAGGCTTCCTCTGTCAGAAGATCATTCAAATACTTTTTTTGTTTGGGAAAATATGTCTATTATATATACAAATGTATTTGAATACTAGATTATTTTTCCTTAAATCGTAGCCATAAAATTCATTAGATTTGCTTGTATAGTTATAAAAGTCAATGTTTTGAAATCCAATTGAACCTAAAAAGTATTCGAATCCTCGATTGTTAGGCAACAAAGAATCTTTGTAAAATCCTAAACCCCACTTCCCAATAAGTTTTGTGTTGTAACCCATTTCTCGTAAATATTGTGGCAAGACTTTTGCTTCACTATCCAAGCCTATTCGTTGGTCGTTTGACACATTTCCGTGCTGGAGTCCTTGAATTTTATAAATCATAAATTAATATCATTTAAAAATAAAAACCTCATTTTTCAAATATTTATAAGACAGCGCCCATCCTTCTCAATTAAATTAGCAAATACTTGAAACATATTGTGCTCAGTCAAATGGACAGGTATTTCATAGTTTACACTGCGTTTGTGAAAATCATATAAAAAGCTCAACTTTTGCTGTGAACGCCAAATTATTGTGATGGAAGAATTCGGTAGTCTTAAAAGTATTCTGGCGTTACACAAAAAAGTAAAAGCATAAAAATTTCACTTTCATGAGTTTCTCATGTGAATTTCACTTTCATGAGTTTGTTATATAAATTTCGCTTTCATGAGCTTATTAAATAAATTTCGCTTTTATGAGTTTGTCTAAATTTCACTTTCATAAGTTTATTATCTAAATTTTGCTCTCATGAGTTTCTCATCTAAATTTCACTTTCATAATTTTGTTATATAAATTTCGCTTTCATGAGCTTATTATATAAATTTCGCTTTTATGAGTTTATTATATAAATTTTACTTTCGCGAGTTTATTATCTAAATTTCACACAAAAAGTTAAAACTTCAAAACTGATAGCAACGCCGCGGGAACTTTTTACTTCAAGTGAACCACAGCACTTATGTTTGAGCTGAGTCCATGATGCAAAAAATATATTAAACTCTATCGGTTTTTTAAGTTGAAATTATGAAGTCATATGTATAAGAATCAAGCGTATTCGTATATTTAAAAAAAGATTTGTAGTTGTTAAAATTATCCTGCAAACTAGTCTCATTGTAAGAAAAAAAAAGAGTGAGTTCTTACCAAATGCACTGGAGTACATTCCCGTGTAAAGTTCAACTTTTGAGGAGAAATCCCATGGAGTGACATAATGATGGGTAAATTGAATCCCGTTGTTTGCAAGATTGTGTAGATTCGGAGTAAATATAAGAGAAGACCCATGGAAGCTAACGTCATCCCATCCCTTAGTTAATTATGACAAAACTATAAAAACCAGTTCTGAAGCAGTTATAATAATAATGTTTGGGTTTGAAAGTGGTTCATCTGTTGTTTTGTTTGGGAATTCGTACAAGTTAACAGAGAAAAAAACGTATATAAATATCAAATATTTAAACATCAAGTTTTTTTCTTCTTATTTGGAAAATTTACACTTGATAATCTGTGAAGTGATGAGTCATCAGAATACTCAGTTATAGTACAATAGTTTCTAACTTTAAACTCGCTTTGTAAAATAGCTATAAAAAATAAACTATTAACAGACAAAAAATGATATCAAACAAGGTTTTATTTGGGTATACATGCTCTGTTGCACACGTGGTGTAAACTTTATCATTCATAAATTTAAACACATATAATAAGCAGTGAAATCAGAATTAACGCTTCAGCAGTTTTCTTTTATAAATTCTGATAAGTTATAATTTCCAAACACTCACGCGTAAAACGTATAACTTTCAGAAAAATATTTAATATTGAATAAAACTTGTATTATCAATAAAAATAGTATAAAAATTAAAAATATAACACTCAGACATAGTGCATGTTGAAAACTCTTGATACAAAAAGTCTTTCATAATTTATTAAAATATAGAAAG
>LDNA01031089.1:0-12264 GCA_001455295.2 Enteromyxum leei | reverse complement strand
ATGCAACACCAGATTTATATGAAACAGCAAAAAATTAACTTTCTATTAGAAATTAGTATAGAAGAAGCAATTTACGAACAACCCCAGATTTATATATAAAAGCAAAAATTAACTTTCTATTGGAAATCGATATGAAAAAAGATATTTATATGCAACACCAGATTTATATGAAACAGCAAAAAATTAACTTTCTATTAGAAATTAGTATAGAAGAAGCAATTTACGAACAACCCCAGATTTATATATAAAAGCAAAAATTGAATTTCTATTGAAAATTTATATAGAAGAGGCAATTTATGAACAACACCACGCCAATATATTAAAAAAAGAAGTTAAAATTCAATTAGAAATCCATATAGGAGTGGAAATTGATGGACAACACTAAGCCCATTTGTTAAAACAAGAAGCTGATATTCACAAGGAATTGATGGGAAAAACTTCATCACTGAGACAAAAATGGTCAACAGAAATAAACCGAGAATTGGATGTGGTAAATTTGCAAAGAGCGATTTTTGCTACAAATATATGACAAAGTAATACATTTTATTTTTTAACTCATAAAAAATAAAATTCAGTTTAATTTGGTAATAATAGATCCCCAAAAGATTCCTTAGAGGTAGTGCGAGCATAGTTTGGTAATAAGTCCATCTTGAAAAAAGCTATAACTTTATCCGTTTTTCAATAGAAAATAAAAGGTAACATATTTTTCATATTCAGTCAAATGTAAAAAAATTTAAATGTTTTTAATGCTTCCGGTGGTGATGAGCAGTATCAGTTTCAAACAAACTCTTATCTTCACAATTCAAAACAATGGATGTGCTTGAAGCTATGAAAATTATTGAAATCCTAAAATCACAAATTTGAGCGTTCTAAAATAGCATGAAAAATGACATTATCCTTTCACAAAAATATGAATCTGCTCCATATCTATTAGAAGACTTTTCTTACATGCTAATACACTTCTATGTAGAAAGTTGAAAACCATAAAATAATTGAAAATACAAACGCTGAGTGATAAATTCCAGACAGTGCGATTCAATTAGAAAACCAACAAAAGAATTGAAGCTGAGTGAACTATAACGTTAACATGAACACTCACTTTTAGCTATGTTGTAAGCTAAAAATTATCTAAATAAAAGAGTTCTGAGCCATTAAGTGAGTAAAATCTTTCACTGAGCTTTGTCAGTATACAAAAGCAAGATACGTCTCTCACCTTACACCATAAGAACAGAAGTAATAAACTTAAAAAATACTAATGAAGCATACTAATTTGAGCTTATTCATAAGAAAATACATGATTAAAGTTTGTTTTAATAACGTATTGGAGAAAACAACTTTGGCAAATTATTGAAGAGCAAAAGCCTTGGCTTAAGCTTAAAAAAATAAGAAGCCTATCAAATGTAAAAATACTCAAGGAAGTTAACTTGACAGCAATAGACAGGATCTCTTTACTATTGATACCAACTATCACGCACTCTGTTTTATCATGGCGTAACACTTAATCCAAGGTGACAGGAAATATTTCTGAATATATCTTTTTCAGGATAAGTGTTGTATATTCTGGTTCTTCTTTGTAAGGTTAGTTTAACAACAATCACTGTCCTCCTAATGACATCAAAGTTTTCGATCTCCGTTTGAATGGAAATCATTCAAATCGTGTCTGATTTGAACCATCTTGCTACCACGATTTGATTTGAAAATATTATGATTTGGCATTCGCCAGATATATACTAATATAGTGAGAAAAAACATTTAGTTTTTTTGTACGAGTTTGTATCACGTGCGAGACACAAATCAATCATTGAGGTTTCATAAAATATAAAGCTGAGTAAAAAATTCAACCAATTCATAAGCACACTCAAGCAACAAAACAAATTTGCTCTGATATATTTTATTCTCCAATATACAATCGCTCACTTTATTTAGAATGAAACCATACACGCACGTTAGGAAACAATTCTGGCTGGGAATTCTTATCAGGTGACATGTGATCTGGTAAAAACTTTTGAATCAACGAATGTAGATAGCTTGATATTATTGCTACAAATTAATTTCCAAAATATAAAGTTTCGGTTTAAAGATATTTCTTGAATCTATTACCATCTCTAATTTTACATTCTCAATAAATCCACACCAGTTGGAGTCCTATTCAAATTATAAGCATTCACAAGTTTCATATTTCGACGTGATTTTCAAGTTGAAAAAATCAAATGTAACAATCGAAAATAATGAACAAGTTTAGAAGGCTTATTTATTGGCATCATCGCCAGGAGTAACAGCAGACTCAACGCATTCTGTGACTTCATTTGTATCGTCACTAAACTTAGTATGTTTTCCTGCTGGTTTCATTGATCTATTCTCCATTCTTTTTCTCTTTTGAAATGTCTTCTTTTTTGACTCTGAATATTAAAATAGTTGAAATACTTTTCTCAATTTTGCCACGCCAGTATGCGATTTCCGGTTTTCCCTCCAGAACTTCAATTTCAATATTTACAGTTTCGCCATTTTCGGGCTTAACGCTGACTGAAGCCTTACTCGAATCATCTGTTTTGAATTCGTTAAAAACTTTAATCGCATCACCACCTTCAGATAATTCAATGAAACCCTGTTAAAATCAAATATATTAAATCTACTTCAGTGTCGCCTTGGTTAAATTCAACCCAGCCAATTTTTGCCTTTTCACCTATGACAGACTGAATTGATTCAAAAGATTTAGTATAGTACTTTAATGTCTTCTCTCTTTAAAGTTGGGGCATCATTATTTCTGAAATGAAGAACTTTTCCAGGAAGAAATCCACATTTAGATGTCTATATTGAATACAACCAAACAAAAAACTTTATTTTCCTCGTCATAATTGATCTGTTCATAAAACCGTTTGCGAGCTTCTTCTTCACTTTTTTTTACTGCAAACTCTCTGTGTTGTTTTCTAGTATAATAAAAATTAGAACATGTATACAGAGAAATTTTTTCTATTTTATAATTTTGTTCATCATGAGTAAATTCTAACTCAACATCTCGAGCCAAAAGTTCTTCAGCTTCCGTTTCCGTTTTCAACTGAAGGTAAACTTTTCCCATAAATTCTTTATCGTTGTTTCTCATCAATTTAATTTCCTCGTACGACTAAAAATTTTATGTACAAAATAATAATGATCATCATATTATAATTATATTATTCATACATTAATATTATTAGTGGCCAAAAATTTTTCCAACACTTCTACGCTTATATCGTTATTATTGGGGAAGCCTTTCTAAAAATTTGAGTAATCTCAAGGCAGTACCAGAAGAACAGTTTTTGGGCGGACTTTGTAGAAATATTCTTTGGGAGTCTCTTCTGGCACTGGATGAAGTGGATTACGTCTTATAGCATATTTTTCCTTATCTACCTTTAACCAATTAAAAAAAAAATTATTCACTTCTAATTTTTCGTTCTTGTTTTCTTCTAAGCATGACACAATAAAATCTTTATCTGTGCTCAATTGCTAAAGGACATTAACTTGGAAAAGATCACAGGATATTTAATCAACTGATATTTCAACAGAATCAATACCGCTGAGAAAAATTATTAAAACTAAAAAGAATCAACACTGAAAACAATCAACGCTGAAAAAAATCAACACTGAAAATAATTAATGGAATGGTAAATCTATTGATGAAGTCAAAAAACTCAATAGAATAGAAAACGAAGCTGATGATTCAAAAGTAGCAGACCTTGAGACGGTTGAAAGTCAATAAACAGTCCAAAGAAATCCCTTAAGCGATATAAAAAAAAGCAAGTTACATCCATCGTTTTCTTTTGACTTTTCTTTCATAAATTTATCTCGAATCAAATTGTTATCACTGAAGTAGTACTAAAGTTAGATGAAGCAAAGACTACTTTGATTTGAGAACATATCTTGCAAGCTAAATTATCTTCCATCGTAGGGCGTTTTAGATGTTTGCTCACGTGTTGGTTTGCTTATTGTATTGTTCTCATGTTTCTTTTTTCACATGTATCTTACGATAAATTGAAACAAAAATTATATCTATAGTGGCTTAAAAATCTTATTTTCACACCTTTGATGAAAACAAATTCGACTCATATTGAAGATTTGCAGTATCCTTTATCACATTAATAAAGGCGAAATTCTTACTGTTGTGTGCGACATCAAAGTGAAATGAATGTTTTTAAAATAAATATGGCTTACCTCAATGCTTGTGAATGAATCAAACACTTACTTGATCAGCTATTTTTCAAAACTTAAACTAATATTTTGAACCCGCGCGTGCGCTCTAAAAGCAAATATTAAGTCGACATCTTAAGACCATAATTATTTCATTAAGAAGATGCTTGAAGTGGGTGGAAATGTGCAATTAAAAAAATTCATGGTTTGATGGGTAAATTAGTAAATGTCAAATATTGGCTTGGCTGCGATCAAAAATAATTCAACTGGAAAAGGCTTGATTTTTCAAAAGTATAGCACCGAGTTAGATTTGATTCTTATTACCACCGCAATTAAATTGAAATTTTATTCTACTGAAGCGCGTCTTCTATAGTTATCCTTGGTATCTAACTACTCTACTAAGGCAAAATTCAAACCGTGTAGATTTTGGGTTGATTTTTGTTTCAGGGTTAAAAAAGCAATCATTTTGTAAAAATATATGAGATATACGTTTTAATAAAAAACTGACTATGAAATTGATTTTACTAAGAATACAATATTTTCCGCAAAAAAATCAAAATTTTGGCTGTGACTCCAAATACTTACCAGTTCCTCACGCCCCGGTTAAACAAACTGCAAGTCATCACTAATAAGCGGATTACATTTCAAAACATCAAAATGCAAGCAAATTACATATTGAAAGATTTGTTGTATGCGGGTTACATCTCAAAAGATCAAAATGTAAGCAGATTAAATTTCAAGAGATTGAAATGCAAGCAAATCACATCTCAAGAGATCAAAATGTAAGCGGATTATTCATTAAAAGTTTGAAGTGTAAGCGGATTACATTTTAAAAATTAAATTGTAATCGGATTACATCTCAAGAAGTTAAAATACCAAAGCTACGAAGAGAAGTGAGTGTGTAAAGTGTGCAGTTATATAAAGATTTGTGTTTAATTACTCTGTTAAGGCTGGAAAAATATTGTAACAAAAAGAGCCAGTTGCAGTTGGAGTTTTCCGGCGAAATGTATTTTGAAACATTATAAAAATAATCAGTTTTGTAGTGCGTCAATGTTGTGTGATAGGTCACAAAACTTAATGCCACAATTAGTTTTAGAATACTGAATCATAAAGTTTATTTATTTTATGAGTCTTGCCTTGCTGAAAAGGGCATGATAATGATGAACAAATTTAAAAGATATCAATAATATTTTGTAGTAAATGAAAAAACTTGTTTTGAATGATATAAGTAATGATGTGTGTTTACTGAGAATATTCGAGACTTCTGGATTTACTAAGAAAATATGTCACTCACATGACTACTGAAGCCGAAAAGAGGAATATAAAATATTATAATTGATCAATAGCAAACAAATTTTAGTTAAGAATATCACGGTTCTTGTACACATAATCTCTCTGGAGGGCAATCTGTCTATGCCAATGAACTAGCTTTTGATGAAACATGTTATATTTGTTTCTTATTTCGGGCACTTTTTTCATGCTTCTAGCGGCAATTTCGGCATCTTGGTGTTCAAATGAAATAGAATGCAAGCTCTAAATATTAAATGAGAAGACACTTACATCGCTTTCTGAGGCTTCTGCATTGGAAAATTTATTTTTTTTCACTTTAATTACAATTAAATAGGCAACCGAGTACACAAGCATCAAACATATCAAAAAAAGTGCCAAAGGAATTGTTATCTACATTATAAAATCACAGTGTAAAAGACTTTTAGTATGAGTACATTACGGGATGTAAAGGTGCAATGGCAATTTGGACATCTACTTTGACAATTTTTTGGAAGAATATTCGTACAAACACTATAAAAACATGAATATTAGAAAAACCGCAATTACAAAGTATTCAAGACGCAGAGTTATAACAATGATAACTTAGCATTCATAAAAAAATATTAAAAAATTATTTTCAAAAGTAGAGATTCACAAAGCACATTTATGTACTCACAATTCAAATGCAAAAACAAACATCTTCTCAAAGAAATGTAATTGAAATAAAATTGATTTTTTTAATAAAACAAAATTTACAAAACACCACATGAAAGCTGAACAAATGTCTTAGACAAACGAATTTCCGTATTCTATAATAATTAGCTTTGTGTGTATGACACAGCATTTGAAACTGAGTAGTGTAGAAAGTATGATGCAACCAATTTACCATCTCCACATAAAAATTTTGAAAAAACAGAAAGCCGACACAGAATACAAAAATAATTCAATATTTGAGTTACACGCCATTCTTTACCAATATTATAATAAATCAAAATTCCTTTAACAACGAAAACATCTAATTGTAGATTTATCAATTCTATATTCAAATAAATGCATTTTTTGACTTAAAAAAAATACCAAACATAAAACAAGTGACGGTTAAAAAAATATTAAATTGCTGCCTGAGAGTTGAGAAATTGTGTATTTTTGTCTAAGATATGTAAGGCATATTGTTTTAATAATCAATATAATTTATTTTTAATACTAAATAGTAGGTAAAAATTCTTTATAAGAATATTGTATATAAAGATTCTTTCGGTAAAGTCAGAGGCTTCTAAAGCTCTATATTCAGAACACTAAGACATATAAATGTAATGTTGTTGAGATATACACTCATTCAAGAATGATGTGATTCAGTTAAAACTTTACTCTAAAAAATGAACAAGGAAACTTTCACTGGCTTAACAACTTCACTATTTTTAGCTCAATCCAGTAAAAACTTAAGAGCAGAAAATTTATTTTAAAAATTGCACAAACATGTGTTTTAATGTGAACTACTATGTGTGTGTCTTCCTTGCAATTTTAAAGCTTAAGATAATCAAAAACAATTGCATTTGGGCTAACTAAGAGTGATAAGTTAATTTATTCAGCAATGTTTTCTTAATAAAATCTATCTTTTTCAATCTTGCTTTCTATGAAATATAATTCAAAACAAACTTTCTCGACTTTTAAAGTTCTTAATATTTGGTTTGAACTTAGATCTTACGGCACTAGTCAAAATATTCCATTTTTCCTTCTAACAAGTTCTGATCATGAATTAAAATATAATGTCAACTATCACATAACGATATTAATTTTTCTCATTTTGGAATATATTTCATGAGTGATAGCCTCTCAATTGAGTTTTCTTTTGATGAATGAAGATTTAGAATTTTTTTCATAAAAAGTGAATTTCCTGGTCATAAGCTCATAGAGTAAAGCAAACATATGGACGAATTGCGCTAGGCACATCACAATTTTCTAATGACTCACAATGTTCTGGTGGTTTTGCCTGGCCATTATTAGGAATTAATAGTAGCTAAAAATATTCATATTTTTATATGATCTTTTTTATCTCAGAATCAGCTGCCTGAATAAAGAATTTTGCCAAAATTTGAAGATTTGAAAAGCTATCAATTCAAATAAAGTGGTTTTTCGCCGTTAACTTTCAGCGGTTTCATAGCATTCAAAAATTCTATTTACTCTAAAAAGTTTTAAATATTCAAAAAATTTCACAACTATCAGGCAGTTTCACAATATTCAGTCTATTAATTTTTTGGCAGTTTCATAATATTCAAAAATTTTATTAACTGTCAAACAGCTTCAAAACTTTCAGGCAGTTTTATAAATTTAAACAGTTTCAAATATATTAAAAAATTTTATCAACTTTCAAAAAATCCCATAACATTAAAAAAACCCCATAACATTTAAAAATTTCATAATACTCAAATGGTTTCAATAGAAAGCAAAAGATTTGGTTCTTTAAAGAGTGATCAAGAAACTTCACTAAAGAGTTAAATTACAAAAACTTTTGTTATACTCAAAGATAATTCGAATGCAGATTCAACTCAATAAATATTTCCTTAAAGCTAAATTCAAACGAATTTTTCAAAGATTTGATGAAGTATGAACAGTGATCATACCAGGCCGATTTAGTAGTGATATTTGAAACAACGAAGATGTCAGGAGTATGATCATTAATGTGTGAACAAGAACACACACATCTATAGTCGTATATTTTGAGCGGTGATACCAACTAAACGTACCCTTGAACATTAATTACGTCAAAGCAAAGCAGCCAAGCCAGCAGCACTAGCAGCAACAGGACGATTTTCATTAGGTTTAAACTATTAATCGTATCAATTTTTTTACATTCCCTAATTTTTTATTCTTTTATAACAAATTAAATCTGTTAATATGCTGCACAGTTTTTTTATTACTTATAAAGTTTAATAAAATTGTGCGCATGTGCGGTTAATTTGAAAGTTTATTCTTTAGATTTTTTTAGTTAAAAAAACTGTGAATATATATTAAAAAATAAAATTTTTAAAAAAACCAATGAAAAAAATCAACTTGAGTCAGTGAAAAATTTAGAGGTTATGCGCTTGCTCGCACTAGGAAAGTGTTTTTCTAGTTCCTATCTTTTCAAAGTTGATCATCTATGACCTTTTGAAAAAACCAATATTTATTTTAATTTACTTATGTTGAAAAACTGAAACTCTTCCAACAAAATTTGAGCAAACAAGACTCTTAGCGTTGAGTTCAGTTTTACCAGACTCTTAGTAACCGTTTGCATAGCTTTTTTTAATATAACATGAAATAACTTGATATTTATTACATAAAAATGTGTCGAAATTCGAGCAAAATATGATGATGGTTCGTAAGTCAAATATTTAAAATACGTGGTGTTAAGTTCTAAAGAATTTAAATTTCATATATCAAAACTTTCTCTTTTATTTTCAGCTTCATTCATAGATAAAATAAAATAGTTTAAGTTGAACAAACAGTGGGCTGATAGAAAACTTGTACCAAGTGAAGCCCCCCCCCTTTCAATAAAAAGAAGCATGAACCTTTTGTTCAGTAGATTAATTTGATCACATATAAGTGCCTTGGAATATGAGAAACCGTTTATCTGCTTTGGAAGTTGGTGTAATTGTAGCAGAATTGAATCAACTGATAATTGGTAGAAGAGTGAAGAAGATTTTTGACATAGACCAAAAAACATATTTAATCAAATTTACAGAGTTAGATAAAATATCTTATATATAGCTATTTAGAAATGATGATAACTTAATGTTGCTATTTGAATCTGGAATTAGAATGCATTTGACAAAATATGACTTGATCAAGAAAACTGTTCCTACTATTTTTACTCAAAAGGTATTTGTTTTTGAGCTAAGTTTTAGTTGAGAAAATATATATGCAATAAAAGACTTAATATAATAGAACAGGTAGGATACGACAGAATAATAAAACTTTCTTTTGGACATAATGAGTTTCTAGTTGATTTGTATATTGAACTTTATGACAGGGTATGAATTTTTGCTTGTATCTTTAAAAAGGGTAATGTTGTTCTTGTTGATAATAATGCCAAAATAATTGAAATTCTGAGAAGTAACAAAGATATTGGTTTAGCTATTGGTATGCAATATACTACAAACAAATTGAAAACTTTTTCACAATTTTCTGACATAAATCAGTATGAATATGAATTTTTCAATTTTCAAGATTGGAAAATTACATGTCAGAATACACTCATGGAGCAAACATATTTAAATTTCTGAATCGAGACTTTCGTATTCTAAATAATAATCATAACTTTTAAGCTTATGGTAAATCAATTTTGCAGTATTGTTTCAAACAATATTGTATTGATCATCATTTTGATTGTGATTCCCAAATAAAGTTTGAAACATGTAAAAAGAATTTTAAATTTCAAATTCAGATGGTCCAAGACTATTCAAATCTTTGCATTTGGCTGATAGTTTGTATCAAGATTTAGTCAGGCCAGGATTGAAGGCAAGTTAAAAACATATATTTTTTCAATAAGTTGACTTTATATACATAGGATGCGTTTAATCTTGACTTTATTCAATCTACAAAAGCTGAAATTGAATTTCAGCTTCTTATATTTTTAAAAAATTAGATATACTACTTTTTGTAATATATCTGATTGATCACATATTTATGACTACAGAAGATAAAAAGTTATCAGTAGTCAAACAATTTTCATATAAGTATTGAAAAGTGGCAATGTTGATGATATTACAGTAAAATGTGGTTGGTTCTAATTGGGAAATTCTCATTTAATATTTACAAATTTATATCAATTTTTAATATGTTTCACAATCATTTTTGAAACGATAGACAGTTTTGGGTCATATTTTACACATTTTAATATGCAATTTTTCATTTTTGTAAATAATTTTAGAAAGGCTACATATTTTACACAACGGTTCCGACTCAAAGTGAAGCAAAAAAGTATCTTTCAATACTTTTAATTTTCAGATACGAAGATTTCTCTTGTTTTTACAAAGAGCAGGATAAAAAATTTGTAGTTCATGACTCATTTAATAAGGTAGTAATAGCATATTGCGTTGATTAAAATTTTAGACACTTGAAGATTATTTTATGAAAATCGTATCTGACAAATTTGAAGTTGCAGAGTCTGCTGTTCGTAAAAAAGCCAACAAAAAGTTGCAAAATGTTGAAAAAGACCAAAACAAACGCCTTAATCAATTGAATTCTGATAAAGTAATAGTGCGAAATATTATTAGCAGGAAAACAATTTCAAAATAGGAAATAAGATTCTTGAGTACAGAGACATTGTAGCACCCAAAGAATTTTCAATTTTAGGTTGATCAATGTATCACAATTGTCAGAAATATTATTGAACAAGATGGAACTAGTTGGCAAGATGTTTCTAGAATGATTAAAGAAAACTTAAAAGTGCAGACACAATCAGTGACAAGTCTCATAACTAATATAGATTTTAACACAAAATCTATTACTTTGACGTTGCCGTTGCTTTTATATTTTTGCTTACATTTAGGAGCATAAATTCTACTAATGATGATGATGGTTCTAGATCAAATTTATATACAGCTAAGAATAGCGACAGAATTAATATTAAAGTAAACATATATAATTCAGCTTATGTGAATGCTAATAAGTAACGACAGCTTTAAATTTTACAATTCAGCTATTTTGAAAAACGCAAGAAACTAATAGAAAAGTACTCAAAAACTCAACAAGCCCTTCATACAGTAATTTTATTTATCTTTAATTTTTTTGGCTATGAAAGCTGCTGAAGGCCATCAAAAAAGAATTCTTAAAAAGGAAAAAGTTGTAGTTAAAATTGAAAAAGATAGAAAAAAGTTTTGGTATTTATATTACAATATATATTTTAATAGGTTTGAGAACTTTTTATGGTTTATTTCTAGTGATAACATTCTTGTTGTTGGTGGTAGAGACGCTCAACAAAACGAAAGACTCATCAAACGTTATCTCAGAGAAAGTAGTTTTATTTCATTTTTAATTTAAGATGATCTTTTTGTACATGCAGATTTACACGGTGCCGCAGCTGTAGTCATAAGAAATCCAGATGTTTCAACAAGTATTGGTGATCAGCCATCTTCTAATATTCCATATAATACATTACAAGAAGCTGCTACATTTGCTGTTTGCTTCAGTTCAGCTTGGGAAAACCATCTTGCTGTGTCTGCCTACTGGGCCACTTCTAATCAAGTAAATTTCCAATCTTATTTACTTTTTTTGTACTTCTTTTTTTAATTAAATTTCATTACAAACTAAAGTTTGATTTGTCATATATTTATGTGTTTCACTGATACTTGATTTAACAGAAATCTCTAAACTCATTTATTCACATATATTATTTTGCTTGTTCATTTCAAAAGACATCATTTTAATCAAGTTATTATTAGTTTACTATTTTTGAGCTTATCAATCATAAGAGCAATATATAACTATTTGAATTTTTTGTTTTTTAACAGTAACACTTTCGTATAAAATTGTTGATCTTAAGTTACTTTTTTGCGTCAAAATATTTTCATATATTTGTTGATTTTCATGGTTCCTGTTATGTGTATATGCTAGAGCATTATTTTTATGAAGCTTTTTTTGTTGCGTATATCACGAAATTTCAATTAAACTGTTACAAGTTTTTTATTTTATTATTTACGACTTGCATGCACGGTGAATAACTCTCAGCAAGTCTTTTTGCTAAGTTTCTTATCAATATGTATATAAAAATGTTTACAAGTCTCTGTACAATATGCATCGGAGTGCTTAGCAAGTTTTTATGCAGTTTTTTAAACATTGCTGTTTTTTTTT
>LDNA01030378.1:0-10431 GCA_001455295.2 Enteromyxum leei | reverse complement strand
TGCATTTGAAGGTGGGTATATTTTGTTTTCTATAGGTTTTTATTTATTTATTAACTAATTTTTTGAAACGCAATCGTCATATAATAATAAGCAAAATTTCTAACTAAACATTGCACAATCAAGCTTAATTTAATGTTTTAGGGCAGGTATTTTTTATAATTGAGTGTGTAAAGTTTTATTACTTTAGCTATTTAGTGATAAGAAATGTGTATAAACAGAATCTACTTTTATAAAATACTAATTTATTTGGAGATTGCAATATTTATATGTAAATATAGGAATTTTTTAAGCAATAGATGCTTTGTTTTATCTTTAAGCCATTCCACAAAAACCTATTGATTTTGGATACAAACTATAAAATCATACTTATCTATGAAGAATGCAAAGGAGGAGTTCGTCAATGAAGTGCATCTTTCATCAAGTACTTCGTGTTCAGTTCTGATATGCAACTGACAATGTTAATCCATAAAGAATAGTTCTGTACTTTCAAAATTTATCAATGACTTAGTACGCTTAACTTTATAGAAAATCCTTAATCTTCCAAAACTTAATGGTATTTTAGATTATTTTCTGAAAAATTATTAAATAGTAAAGTAATTTTTAAGACAGAATTAAAATAACTGTAAAAAGAGCTGCAAAGGTTTGTCTAATTAAAATACAAACACGTATAAAAATCTACAAAAGTGATTCATATAAATGTAAAAATCAATGGAAAGCAGACCATCCAGGAAACATTTGACTGAGATTACGAATATCAACAGCGTCGGTAATAAGTTGGTTTACAAGTCCAGAAACATTCAATGGAATTTGAAACCTGGCCTGAGTATTGTACCCTAAAAGTCTCTTTTCAATTTGATCCAAAATTTTGACAGCATTTTCGTTTTCTTCTTTTACATCTTTGCAAGTTTTTAAGAGTTTGTTTTTCTAAAATAAAAAAAAAAACTAGTTCATACTTTTGTCCACTCAACAAGAGGATCATAAATAAAAGTTTTTAAAATTGTTATCAATAAGTCTTTATTGTTCCTCATCAGCTGAAGCACTATTTCACAATTATGCCTAAAAGAACCATCAAAACCAAGAGAACCCATAGCATTTACCATATTATGTGTAAGCCGAAAAGGAACTTTCTCAGGCCATTCAAAAAGCAGTCCCTTATTAAACAAACAATTGAAATCAACGTGTAGAACTGAACCTGATTTTTGCTGAATAAGAATATTTTCACCGTGTCTGTCGCCAAGACCAATTATAAAGCCAACTATAGACATAACAGCAGATGAACGTGAAAAGTTCTCTCTAGCCATATACCATAAAGCATGGTCAGCATAATTACCATGAAACCATTCCGACAAAACTGAAGGAAACTTTTTTAAAAGAACATCTCGAAATAAAGATAACAATTTTTCAGGATCTCTACGTGTATTGTCATACATTTTTTTGATATCAACAGGTTTAAAAATAATAATCTTGTCTTTGTAAAGTTTAAGTAAAATAGTTCTTAAGCACGTAGTATTATCTAGCCATTCAATCAAACCAGATTCTTCGTTAAGCGGAACCACAGCGTAGACAGTAATATGTAGCTGGTTTTTCTTCGATTCCTTGTATTCACTTAAAAGTTTATTTACCATGGAACTAAACTCCATAAGTCTTGAATCTCTCCTCAAATCATCCTTAGGTTTGCACATCAAGCCGTGAAGTGTTCCATCGTTGGCTAGAATCATTATTTTTTTTGGCTTTTGAAGAGAAGGTAAAACAGTTATGTGATCTTCAACGTCCCGTATCGTCAAAAATTGATCAGATATATACTTTTGTGATTTCAAAGGACTTGCAGAATTTTCAGACGATATCACAATATTTTTGACATCCAAGTTCTTCAAAATTGGGATAGCTATTTTACTAAAGCTGTTTTGTTTCAAAAGCTTTTTTAGTTGAGAAAAATCTTTAGACACATTAAGTTTTGACTTCTCCGTCTTCTTATCACAAATTTTTATAAAATTTTCAGAAAGAAAAATCAAATCATTCAAAAATTTAGATGTTTCAGGAAAAGATTTCATAGTAAGATCAAAAATTTCTTTGCAACGCTGTGCTCGCTTCACAAACGAAGAATTCGCCACTCCAATCAAACTCCATGAGGTCTGCTGAATAAATTTAACTAACAAAAAACAAATCAAACTTTTTAATGTGTTCCATACAGTATCATTATTGTGACAAATCCTAGATATAAGCTGAGATAAACAGTGCATAAAAACGTGGGGAGGAAGTTTCTTATAAAAATTGCTGATCGCAGAGCATATTTCATTAATTTTCATATTAATCTTAGATGTATCTATTGATACGTCACGCATATCATTACTACACTCTTTTTTATTGATATAAACATTCACTTGATTCTCAAAATCAAGCCATAAAGTAATCATTCTAGGAAGTGAAAGATACAAATACTTGAATCCATATTTCAGTGATAAACCGTAATGATTAATAATTGCAACAACCCCAGATGCTAAATATGTAACGTATTTATCACCATCAGATGAAGACTGGACAAGTTTTTCGTAATATGAAGCCATCATGTAATGTGATTTTTCCAAGTTGCAATTCATTTTCGTTACGTTGCTGTAATTTTTCAAAATTTCTTGAGGATCACACTGGAGTGTCTGCTGGGAAAGTAAACAAATTTTTAACGCAATTCTTGAATGTGTAATATTACCCTCCTCAGGATATCCAATTTCCGAACCATAAGTAGCAACGTAATTCTGAAGAATACTCAAAGCATTATAAAACTCAGACTTCGCTTCATGATATCTTGATTTTTCATACACGTATTCTGCAGTATAATCTGTAGTCTCAGCATATTTTAAAAAAACTAAAGCCGCATCAAAATTATTAGACTTTCTAGCAGACCTAGCACACATAAGCAAATTGCTTATAACTTCAGCTTTGTTCTTCAAAAACACACGATTAAGACTAAATATTGGCTCTTTGTAAGCAACTTCATCTTGAACTAATTTAGATCTTAAATCCAATATTTCTTTTAATTTGAACAAATCAGTGTTTTTGTACTCAAACAAACGAGATACTGGAATATACCTAATTCTTTCCTTTTTTTTTATTATATCATCAGCATCATCAAACAAAGCAGTTTTTATATCGCAAGAATTTAAAGCTTCTAAAATATCAAAACTTGAACCGCTTTTCTTTAGATTGTCTGATAAAATGTTGTCCAGATGAAATAACTCAAGATCATACAACTGATGAAGTCTTAAAAAAATTTCATAGTTTTTTCCCAACCAATCACCTTCAGTATTTAAATTTTTCAAGTTTACAGCTTCTTTGAGATATGAATTTTTATGGCAAATTAAAAACTTTGAAAAATTATTGGATTTAAGATGTTTTACAGACTGAACAAAACTCTCATTTTGAAATTTTAAGCAAGTTTGTCTGTTTTTAATTAACAAATTATCAAGTTCATCCCATTTTTCCAAACGCCACAGAGCCTCAAGCTTTACTTCCACACACTTTTCTGCGTAGAAACTAAAGTCGAACATTTTGGATTCAACAGTGTTTATATCATTGTCCGCAGCATATATACAATATCTTTCCCACTCATTTTTCAAATTACGCGAATTTTCACTATCTAAACTAGAAAATGTTAGTGAATCATATTTATTGCATTTCGTTATGAAATCAGTATCACACAATAGTATTGTGTTTAATTGGTGAGTTGAAAGATATCCTTTCAATAAATTGAATAGAGTTTCTGTATTGAAACTAGCTCCATCAGATCCTTTTGTTATAGGATTTTTGAAAAAATCAACTTCTTTACTTAACAAAGCCTCTCGAAAATCATTAGTGTACATTTTTTGAACATTTTGGTTTAAAATAAATTTTTTGAAATTACGATTGACTGATATACCTTTAATATTTTCCACATCACCAAGTGCTAAATATATCTGCATCAATAAATTTGCACAATTCTCATAATCATTAACTGTTTTTGTTAAATATATTTCCAAGTAACGCAGCGCTCGAACATAATATTTAGATTTGATAGAAGCTCTACACAAATCGTGGTATTTAAACATATCAAGAAAGTCACACAAAATCTTCTTTTCAGTCATAAGTCTGGTTTTTTCTTCTGAATATGCCGAACATATCAACTTATTGTAAGTAGTAATAGATTCTTGAAAATAATCCAATATTTTAAAGAGTACTTTTACGTAACTAACCACATTTTCTTTTGAAATTTCATTATGATTAAAGCTCTTATTACAAGCTGTTTCAGAAAAAGTGGAAGTTTTAGGACAATTGATATCTTTTGAATTGAAATCTATTGTGTGATGAGTAAAAGTTTTATTAATACATGAATTTTCCTTCTCCAAAAATGTATAAAGTATGCAGCTTAATTCTTTATGACATATCAAAGCATTATCGTTGGATTTCAGTATAAACATTACAAATATATGAGGCAACAAAACAAATGAAATATATGAATCATGTTTACATGTGAGCATACACGATTTTAGCATCAAAGATTTTTTACTTATATTATAATTAAGCAATTTTTTAGTCAAAATATTCGTATAAAGAGTGATCCAATCTTCATAACATTTCACTCCTTCATCTTCAAATAAAGGAAGTGTAAGTTCATCCAAATAATCCAAAGATAATTTATTTCGGTATTTTGAATAAAGATGAGGCTTTAAAATTTGACGGGTATCTTCATCAAACAAAATCCATCGTTGGTATTTTAGTACATCCTTGATATCTTCACTACAATCATATATTTTCAAAACCTCCTGAAGTGCAAAAGCAGCACAATCTTGTTGTTTTGAATCAACTGCAGTAGTGTATGACTTGCATAGCTCTTTCAGAAGTTGAAGACAAAAAGACAAATCATCATCTGTGATAGGTAGTTGAGATAATTGTTGACCATTTAAGTATGAATGATGTATGTACTCATCCATCGATATCGGTTCTATGAAACCAACAATAGAAAAGAAGTAGCTGCCAAGAAAGCATACTTCAGATCTGTTATTGTGACAACAAGAAATAACTTTTAAAAATATTTTTGATAGCAAACTTTTTATATCAAAATTTTTATATTGACTTAAAAAGTCAAAATGTCTGTGTTTGATAAATTCGCATGTATCGTACAAAGTAGCGCATTGAAGCTCCAAATTATCATCATTTAAAGAATTCAACAGTTTCAATAAGTAAAATTTCAAATCAACATTAGCAAATGTTTCTGAATTTACCAAATTTGTCAAATGTGAGTAAATATTTTTAAAAGAAACATGATCAGGAATAACTAGCAATGACGTAATAAAGGTTGGATGATTGAGAAATTTTTTATAAACTATAAGTTCGTATATATCAAGTACATCTAAAATCAAAGTAAAAGGAACTTTGCACAAATAAGTAGTAATATGAGGCATTATATTAACCAAGTCACAAGGCTCAAGCAGTAAAATAATTTCCTTCCAAGTTTTGCAACAAACAATACCAAGATGTTCATGATTTACAAAATCTAACGTAGATTTCATCAATGCTACTAATTTATGTAACATTTTATTTATATGAGTATTACCAATTAAAGTGAAAAATATAGGCAAACTTTTAAGAGCATGCACCTTATCATCAAAATTACTGTTTGTAATAATGTTATTAAAATAAGACAAAGCGGCAAGCAATCTTGAATTTAGATATGAGACAACTTTTGAAGCAGAATCTGTATCAACGGCAAGTAATGTGCATATTCCATTTATAGCAGATTTCTTGTCAACACAAAGATATAATAATAGTCTGAATATGGTATTTTGCATTTCATGACAACCTATCATATCAATTGTAAGATTAGTTTCCGTTATTGAACTCAAAAACTCAGAGCTTAGTCCAATTTCTCGCCCATTGCAATGTAAAAATAAATACGGGAATATTTGAGAACCTGCAGTAAGGATCATTTCATCCACACTACAATTACAAAATTCTGATAATATTTGAATAATTTCATGTGATTCTTCATTTGCTAAATAGCATAAAATTGAAAGAATATCATTGATAAGTGTGACAGAAACATTACTTCGAAAATTTGACTTAAAAACATGACTTAAGTTTTTCGTCCATAACTTAAGCTTATTATGTCTACAATTTCCACTTGAAGATACTTCAAAAATTAAACTGATCATGAAACGACTAATTGCTTGACTATGTATAGCGTAAACATCGTAATTGCAAGTACTATTATATTTCGAACCAATTTTTCTGACTGTTGAGCTAATGATATTTAGTTTATTTACGTCAACTTCCAAACAAAGTTTTACACACCAAACTACAATTTGCTCAAAGATTTTCTCTTTTTCATCAGAAAGATTCAAAACAATTATATTCAGAAATATGATGAGCTTATCCAGCCACTGTGATCCTAAATTGTAATAAAAAGTGGAAAGTTTTTTCAAAAGTGTCATTTCCTCTTCTTTTTCATTCATATAATTCAGTAGAATTGAAACTAATGCAGAAATCTTTATCAATAATTCATTTTTTCTATATGCAATATCGACATAATTTTTTGTATGATTAATGATCACATTAAGACAGTTCAATTTAAAATGACTCAATAAGCTATTAACCATTGATACAAACACTTCAGACATATTGTTTACATTATCATTTCTAACGTCTTCCTTCATCAGAATCTCCATAGAATAATCAAAAAATATATTCACAATCCGTTCTAACCACGATGGCAAAGAATCCATTTTACATGAATTTTCCTTCGATCTGCATATTTTACAATTAATATTGGTGAGAGCATCTATAAATTCATTCAACTTCATAAAATAAAAAACAGTTTCAATATTTTTAATCATCGAAAAATAAAGGATACTAAAATATAAATTAATTTTGAAATTAATTCAAATATGAATGAAAGTTTTGTTACATTCGTGTATTCCGATGGTAAATTCTCCACTACTAACATTGAAGCTGTCATCAATATAAATACATATTCCTTTTGAAAATATTATGTGACAAAACACCAAAAAATATTTCGTCTCTTTAAAATTAGAAAGGAACAAACAAAATTTATCAACAATTTCATTGCTGAAGCAGAGTTTTGACAACTTTAACAAAGCAGTAAAGCCTACTGCGATTTCATTGATCTGATACGGTAGTAAGTTATCATTGCGTATTATTTGTTCGCAGTATTCAATATATAAACTGAACTTTTCTACAAGATTATAGTTATCTGTATAAAAGCATGTATAAAAAATAATGTCAGAGGAAAGAACTTTTTGGGAATCAAGTCTAGTTACAGACATATGCTTGATCCAATTATGTATGAAAACATTAGAAAAATTATTATTTATTGAGTATATAGCCATCCAATAGGAAAGCGCTAATTCAGAGTCATAATTATCAAAAGTATCAAGTTTAAGTGAGCTAATATAATCGTTATAGTTTTTGAAAAGTTTCAAAGTTATTTTTGTGAGCAAATCTTTTAAGTGAAAATCGACATTCAAGCCTTCTTTTTCACAACATGCTATAATTGAAGAGCAGTACATAAGCCTTTTTAGAGTGTCAATTTCGAAATATTCTTTGGTCGTATCAATTTCCTGTAATTGGATTGAATCAAACAGCTTTTTGTAATCACTTTTTATGAGAGCCGAGCAAGATAACACGCATTGTTTCTTAAGTGGGAACATAAAAATAACTGGTGTCACATTTTCATCAAGTTTAAACCAAGATGCCATAAGTAATTCATTAAAGATATCAACGTATAATTCGAACATGTTAGAAAAATTAGGGTTGTCAGCTGACATTATCAAGTTTATTCTACTATTCATAAACACATCAAAAAATTTACTGACTGTATCAAATATACTATAATTTGTTATACTTGTAAATAAGTTATAATACTCTCTTGAATGGCTTAATATAATCAATTTTTTTAAATAATCAAGGAGCATATTGAAACTTTCATTTTCGTCACAGTGATTTCTAATGATGTATTTGAACATGTCAACTTTAAAAAAGTAATACATTAGTTTTCCACAAAATTTATAATATTTATCAATAAAAATACAATAATGGCTCATCAGTGTAAAATTACAAACCGTAAATTTTATCACGTTTGTCTTGATTAGAGTATTTCCATATATATATGAAAGAATAAGTAATTTGTAAAAACTAGTGTGTTCAACATGAGGATTGGAATTGAAAAAAGATATGTCAGACTGTATAATAGACGTCATAATTATATTAAGAATTTCGATTGTGCAAACAACATCTTCGTGTTTTTCTATTACTACACATTTAGGCTCTTCAAACTTTTCTATAAACATTATAATTAGAAAAAAATAACAATATATTAAACTCGTTTAAAGCATATTTACTACATAAAAAAGGTATTCGTAATGATTCAAAAAAATATATTATTGTTCAGGAATGTTCTCTTCAAAACTCTAACTTGTATTCCGTACATTTAATGATTAGACTAAAAATTTGGTATTGTCAGTATGTAAATTGATTTTAACAAAATATATTTGATACTGAAAAACTTCATACTATATAGTGTTTACAATTAAATAATATTGTAAGGAATTTTGCATTATAATTATTA
Source organism: Enteromyxum leei (assembly GCA_001455295.2). NCBI lineage: Eukaryota > Metazoa > Cnidaria > Myxozoa > Bivalvulida > Enteromyxidae > Enteromyxum > Enteromyxum leei. The sequence continues at coordinate 1,817 of LDNA01030378.1, read as the reverse complement.
ATATAAGGGGTAAATAAAAATTCATATATTAATACCGTCGTCAGCTATGTTAAGAAAAGAACCGGAATTAGCATCAAAAATCAGAGAAAAAGATACTGGATATGAAGAATTAGCTTTAATATTTTCCGATAGACATTTTTGAAAGCAAATCAAGTCATGATGCAATTTATAGATGAACAAAGCCCAATTGTGAAATATTTCATAGCAGTGATGTTTCATTAATTTAATGTATTTGGGAAATATCTTGTACAAAGCATCCCACATATTGTGATATATTTTGGCGCCGCCAAAGTATTTTCTAATTTCAATAAATTGTCTCATTAACCACATAATAAGAGTGTTGTTGATGTTGAGATTGAAACTCAGGGCACTGTCTTTAAAGCCAGATGACAACTCAAACATCAAAGTTGGGCATGACTCAATTACGTGATCAAAAAACTCTACTATCATATTATTTCTGTTTAATTCATTTGTTTTATCACCATTATTCAAGTTCGTTTTGACAAAACAAGCCCACTGTTTCATTGCAGTGGTAATTTTTTCAAGTGATACTTCATCGTTAACCATCAACCCTGGGCCTTAATATTCGTCTTTTTTATCAACGCATCAATATTAAAATTAATCTCCCCCAGTTATATTTTTCGCGCTTTGTTTAATTACTTATGCCATTTTAATTATCTTATGGCTATATTACTTTGTTTTTTTTCTTTAATATAATCATTTATTACTTTTTTTTTGTTTCAAAATTTTTTCAACTTTGATCAATTACTACTTTAAATAAATAATCAGTTGGCGCTTGCGCTTAAAATTTACGAAAGTTGTTTGAACTTGAAGCTTTTTTGAAGGTTTGTTTAGGAGCCTATTATGTTCACAAGACTATTAAATTCAAGACCTATTATGTTTCCGGCTTTTGTAACTTATATTCAAGGTCTTCATTTGTATACGTTATATTATCATTGCTTTTAGGCATGTTATAATTAGGAATGTATGACAAAGTGTAGCACTGACCTGGTTGTTTTGTTACTTCGGTTTCAGATATTATATCACACGTTTTTACTATTTTGGCTGAAAATTGAACCGCCACGTTTTTGCAATGGTGGGATAAGAAACAGGTATGAGCTTACTTACATGCAGTCTTATCTAAGTTTAAAGATAAATGTTTGACTGCTGATGACAATTCTTTGTTGACATGTTTACATTCTCAGTTTTTTTAATTTTAAATGTACTGAAATTGCGTATTTTATTTGTGTGTAAGTTGTAATGTTCCATAAATTTGATTTTTTTAACTGAATACTGCTACTGATTTGTACATACTGATTATGAGATCCATTATTTTTCTAACACATGGTTTTACAATTAATTAGTTTTCAAAGAGTGCAAATTCAAAGCATTTTTACATTTTTCAGATATCTTTAAGGACATGTGTTATAAGTAAAATATTGGCTATTTGGAAGTAAAGTTGCTTTTATAAAGTTGAAAAAATTCAATTGCAGTTTTACTTTTGATTTGCAAAAAGAAATTGTTTTATACAAAGAACGAAAAAGTTGATATAATACTTTAAAAAAATTAGTGTTTCGGTAGTGTGCAATTCCTGATTTGTGAGCTATTTGTTTGTAAATAAACTCATAAAACAGATTATAGGCAAGCATGAATAAATTTTTGTCCAAGAAATGCGAATTTTTAGGAAAAATATTCAAATACATGATTAGATTTTTCACGACTCTATAATTAAAGATCATCAAAGTTTCTCTCTGAAATTGTTAAGAACCAGTGTTCATTGGAAACAATAAGTAATTTTTAAATAAGTGATGTTGATA
>LDNA01030282.1:0-15353 GCA_001455295.2 Enteromyxum leei | reverse complement strand
ATATTTATAATTTTTTGAATATAACATTACTGGGTGATATGTTTCTGTAAAATCTAAAATTTAAAAACTACGAATAGGTCAATATATAATATGTAAAAGATTTTCTTCACAATTAACAAAATAAGATTGTATGTAATATACGCACACAATCATATGAACAAACGTAAAGATAATTCATGTATAATTTCACACTACAGTCGATCTAAAATTGGATATCATAATGCACATTGATTTTATTGAACTGAATAAAAATATAGGTATAAAATGTTAACGAATTTTTGAAAATGTATGATTTCTTTCAATTCAGCACTGTTTCATATTCAATAGCAATATAATTTATGAACAAAACACATTCACTTTAAATTTGTTGCGGAAGTAAATTTATTGCATGTAAAATCTAAATAATATGAAAGCAAAACTTTATTTATTAGATATATTCACAATTAATGTCTTATTTTTCATGAATTTATAAATGAAACTATATAAATTGAAAGTATTATATTTTCAGTTATTATATTGTGAACAATGTAGTACCAATATAGAATTTTGATTGAATTCATATTTTTGAAACGAACATAATAATTGTTTTTATTTATTATGATATTAAATATATCCTTTATATGTTTAGTTAACAACATATTTATCCATGTTTAATTTTTTCATTTGTTCTAATAAATAGAAATATAGATGGATGTACCTATTGTACCTATTTATAATTAGATTAGTGAGTACTCAAAAATTGAACCATGAATTCAAAAAAAATTTTTAATTATAATATTCATAACATATGAATTTTAACTACAACTTTTACACTTAATTATGTATTTACTTTTATTAAATCTCTCTTAATTTGTTCTAAAAAATTCTCCTGCTTAATTTAAACTATTTTCTTAAACTAAAGATAGATCAAACCGAAACGTTTTAATTATTATTGTGAAAAGAATTATAAAAATAATGAATACCTTTTTTCAATTTATAATTTTAATTCAAATAAAATCTTCAAACGTTCTAGAAAATTTAAAAGAATGAGTTTTTACTTCCAATTTTTTTCAATGAATGATCGGAATTAAATGAATTATAGTTATGATTATAACTTTTTTTGTTATTACATAAAATAAAATTTAGAATTTTAAAAAATTTCAAAAATTAATGTATAAAAAATGTGATTAATAAAAGATAGATACTCACGTCATGGACTTAAAGTGTAATATATACATAAATTTATTTCAAGTATGCCAAAAGCTTTTAATTTGCAAAATAGAAATGTATGGACTGATAAAATTATAGATATAAATATAAACCCAAAAAAATTAACTGTACAAAAAATATGAGTCATCAATGAATATATGAAGAAACAATTTATTTAATATGAATTAAAAATATGTTAGGCCAATATAATGCTATATAGAGAAATCCATATATATATTTTTTCTTCGAACAAAACAACATAATAAATCAGAAATATATTGGTGCTTTATTTATATTTTCAAAATTCTTTAAAAAAAATCTTGTTTTAAATTGAGACAAAATAACTTTCCATTACAAGTGAGGCTAGTTGCGGTTTTCTTTCTACAATTTGTTTTGCGCTGCTCAGTTATATCATTTTTGGTCTCTTATCGTGATGTAATTTGGCAAAAATATAAATTATGAAATAGCGGACACAATTGTAGAAAGATGATTGACCCAAGCTAATGATAAAATTTTGACTGTGAAAACGTTTATATTTTTGTTTCATAAACGAGATCTTGATTAAATTGGTTCAAATATTTTTCTATAGATCCATTTTCTAAATCTATGGAGTTCTATTGAGATGTAAACTTTATTATAGTTATAAATTATTGATTTTTTTTCAAATGCGTTGTTTCTCTGTATATTTTACCAGATTTCCTAACTATATATTACATTGGTTTCAGTGAGTGATAGGTTGATTTTCCTTTTGTTAACAATTCATTTTTAACATTTTCAATAGTAATACATATATATACTTCTATTTCAAATGTTTTTCGCATTTTTTTATAGAAATCGGAAAAAAGTTTTTTTCAACCAAATATCTGATTTGAGCCTAACTGCTGAATAACTACAGCTCAAAATATTTTTATAATGTAGTTATAAAATAAATATAAGTTTCTATCATTTCTATTGTGATCATGATACATTAATGAATATTAAAAAACAACATAATATCAATATAAAATAAAGTTTTCACCATGTTGGCTTGTTAAAATTTGGGTGGGACATAAATTGCCCGGTTGAATTAGATTGTAGTTTCAATTTTTTGCATTATACATAGTTATGTTCATATATATTTCAAATACATTATATCATTTTAGTAGTAAAATATGCTCAATTTAATCATGATTAATGAATAAGTTTTCCAAAAATTATTCGAAAAGTTTGAAAATTTTTATTTCACAGATTTATTTTATTTTGCTCATTGATAACTAGTCTGACATAAAATACTACTAATTTAACAACATCCTATTTGTCATTTTTAACGTTTTTGCATGGTTTCACTTATATTTGCTTTAAGATCTGCTTAATTGTTTACTTACCAAAAAAATATTAAAACTTGTTGTGTATTTTATGTCTTGAACTGACTTACAGATTCAATGTTTTGACAAAAAATTAGTTTTACTCAGTAGAATTAAAATGTTAAATTATCATTATTTTCTTATGATAACTAATTTTTTTCTTGAACTGTTTAAATATTAATAGCACATTTTATATAAACGTAATAATATTTTTTAAAAAAATTAATATCAATCTAATATAACCCTAGAAAAGCATAAAAAATATTCAAAGTTTATTAGTAGAAATATTGAAACCTAACTGTTGTATTCAACAAAGTTTAATAAGTTTTTTATAAACAATAAAATAATTTTTAAATAGACTCTAATATTAGCAATATTTGAGTTTTTGAAATATAAATGAGAGAAATTCAAGATGAAATATATACATCATGAAAAGACAGGAAACATGATATCACAAAAATGATGAAAAATTTAGAAATCAAGTAGAAAATAGCAAAATATATACATTACATGATAGTATTTGTCTATCTAATTATAAACTTTGTCATATATATATATGGTTATTATCAGTTACATCTGGAATTCTGCTGATACACTTCTTTAGAGTAGATTGACGTTTTCTTCAAGGGTTAAATGTACTTGCGTCTCAACGTTCAACTTGATTTATTGTGACTACGTATAATGAAAGTGGGAAATTGTGGCATATTAATTACAAATATTTAATGATAAATAAATACTAAAAACAAGATAAGTCATGTATTTTCTGTTCTGACCTTTCTTATGTTTTAAATGTGTTTAATTCCTATTTTCTGTTAAAATTTTTGTTGAGTTTACAGCATCATATGTCATTCTTGCACTTGAGACACACTTGTAAAATTCAGTACAAATATTTTAACGCTTGTTGAACATAAATGTTTATATCATGATTCCAAAGATTTGAATAAATTTGGCTTTGGAGAAGTTTACCAATTAGAGCCATTAATAAATATAATTTATTTAATAATATATGAAGCAAGACCGGAAACAAGGATTGATGTTAGATTACTGGATATTTTTGTAATCAATACTTCTTCACATGAAAAGAGTTAGCTGCGTAAATAGTTGAGTCTGTAATATCTTATGAATTTTTGATTAAAAATACTAGCAGAAAATAATTTTCCTTTGTTACACTCATCAAAAATATATACAAAATATTATTAGATAGAAAATTTTTTTCTAATTCATACATAAATATATGTAGGTCTTAAATATAATATATAAAAATAACTTTTATAAAAATTCTTATTTGGGTTATTCTAATCAGAAGTTGCCAGAAATATAGTCATATTTTGGCGTTTATAGCATTGTGACTATTGAATATAAATTAACTTGATATTATACTCTTTTTATTAAGTTTATTTCATTAACCTTAGGCATATTTCTCTGATTATAAAATATAACAAATGTTAATATTTTATCTAATATTATTTTATTTGTTCTTTATTTTTTGAAAAAATATTATAGACATAGCTTTGAATAACAGTCAACAACTACAACTAAATGCTTGCTTATATTTATAAAAACTTAATATTTCTTGAAATTGATCTTACTCAAATTATCCCAATTTATGCAAACTAAAAATTATATATTTTTAAATTCAGAAAAAACATAAAAGAAAACATTTTTTTACAGACTAAGGACTAATAAAAAAAACTTGAAACAAATTCAAGACACAAAACTAAAATATTATTTTTGATATCATATTGAAATAGATTTATACAGAATTTAATTACATAAATGTTAACATCATAATATATTATATAAGTAAACCAATATACTTCTTGAAGAAAAATATCTCTGTTTTATTTGGAATATATAAAACCATTGTGACATATATGAAACCATATTCCAAAGTTATTAGTGGTTTTGTTTCATGTAGTCATACTGACATTAGTTTTTTAATTTTATATTTAATACCATAATAATAATAATAATAATTAGTGTATGATAAATAATTAAATTCAATTTGTGATCAAAAATATAGTCAAATTCGTTAAGCTCAGTGCTGTAGTTAGTGTTAGCTTTTGATAACAATGTAATGATGGCAAGTTTAAAATAATTTGAAAATTATTTTTTTCAAAAATTTTAATAGCTCTATTAAATTTGAAATAAATAGTTTTGATTTATTTGATTAAAGATCAATTTATTTATTTTTATAAAAAAATTACTTGAAAAAAATCCTGTAACAATATTGCATTAAAACCTGATAGTATGAAAGAAATAGTAGTCAAAATACATTTTTAGTCAAATATTAATTTGATAAAAGCTTGAATCATTAAAATCATATTTTTAATTATATTTTTTGTTTAAACTTAGGCTTTACATGTATATTTTTTTATTATAATGAATGTTTATAACCAAGTAATTTCAAAGCATATATTAATTGTTGCGTAAAATTAGACACGTCAAAAATTATTTAATGCTTATATATAGATCAAAGTTAATTAAAAACCGTTATATTTTGTCATATGGTACAAATAAAATAATAGATTCTAATACACCATAATTTATTGACATTTCAACACAAACTAAAAATATATAAAAGCAAAAACACTTGAAAAAATGATGAAAATTAGTGGTATCATATAACGATAAAACCAATTGAAAAATCAAATATTTTCATATGAATCTTAGAGTTTTTAACATAGAGAATTAATATTTATTTAGCTTTGATATGTTTGATAAAAATATATGACAACATGAATAATCATTTTATTAAGTCACCTCAAAATAAAAACCTATATACACGACCATAAAATATTAATTATTGTTTTATTTATCTTAATTGAAATGGTGAGAATCTTACATAAAGTCATGAAAAAACTGTTAATAGTTGTGTACACAAGCAATTATTTGAAATAATTATGATGGATAATATATATCAATATTAAAATATATCTAAAAATTATTTTTACTATATTTATAATGATATTTTACCATATTGAATACAAAAAATCTTTTTAACACTGGTCAGATTATTAAAAATAAAAATCAAACATAAAAATGAATGCATCCTTCATACCCAACACGACTTATTTTATTTAATACTATATTTCTAATAACATATTAATATAAAGAAGCAACACAAAATATATATGAATAACAACATATAAAAAAGAATATCATGACATAAATAATACTAAATTATTAAATTATTTGATTCAAGTATGAATTATCCTATTTCTATGAAAGCCAATCAGGACATTTATCAGAAAAAATTAAATGCAATTAGAATTCAGCAGCAAACTCTTTACATTTAGTCAAAATATACATTAGCAATACATCACAGTTCTCAAGATGATTATTCTAAAATTACTCAAAAATATATTTTTTAACATAAAAATAAATTTCTCATTAGACGTAACAATAAATATAGAACTGTGCAAAACCAAGCGCACACGTCATTATTATCTTCACCTTAGTATAGTCGGAATATTTATATATATGATTGCATTCTAAAATATAATAGAGAAAGGAATACATTTTTTCTACTAAACCCACATGAGAAACAGAACAGGGTACAGGGTACAATGAAATTTTTTAAGAAAATATATTTCAATAAATTAAATTCTATATAATTTTATATGTAAATTATAAAATTTGATTAATTTTACTTTATTCCAAAAGCAAGTGTTGATCTACAATTTTTTTACTTAGGTTCAAACATAACAAAGTTAATACTTGTAAATACCTATGTTCATTTTGTTTCATAATTGAAGCTCTTTCCTAGAAATTAATGAAAATTCTAATATTAATAATTTGTTAATTAATTTTATTTTTATGTAGTGTAATATAGCTTACAATAAGAATGATTAATAACCGCTCTTCTTAATTTGGTCATCACAATTTAATAGGTGCATTATAATAATCCAGCTATTTGCTACAACATATTAATTTCAAATATTTCAAATTCTAAGAAATTTGTAAAATATTCAGTTGAATAATTTTTAATAGTAATATTAATTTTGATTTAAGAAAAATAAGTTTTCTCAAGATAAAACAGAAATAGATTTTAATTTTAGTATTTTTATAATAATGAACACCATCAAAAGTATAAGTCCTAATACTGAAATGAACAAGTTAATCAAATTTGGTTACTAATTCATTACAATCATAATCTTTAATTATTTTAACGTGATTAAGCCTATTAAAATAATTGAATACATTACTTCTTTAAAAGTATTATAAGCATTTATTTCAAGAAATCTGGTATGTAATAATTTATTATGGCAGAATTATTATATAATTTGATCGGTTTTAAAATAGTTCTTCCACTAAAGTTAACATAGTAATGAGGGAGATAATAATACGGAAACAGTTTATACTCTATTTATCGATTCATTTAAAATAAAAATAAAACAATGATAATAATGGGTATTTTTGTGTAATGTAAGTACATAAGTAAATTAATATTTTTTCAATTGATATAAGTCATCATAAAATTATTTTTCAAATATATTTCTAATCGTAATTGAATTAAAATTAACTCAAGATTTATTAAATAAAATATTTGATACAATATAAAAATACAATGAATTGGTTCATGTTTATCAATTCTTCTATAAAACCACGCTTAGTATATGTTTTGTCTTATTTCACTTTATTTTGTTAGTCAAAACAAATTTTTGTTTTTGAGTAATTCAGTATCAAGAAAAAACTCGATGAAAATTTATACTTATTGATTTTTTATTAATACGTCATTAATTTATTTAAGAACTGTTGATAATATTAATACTACTAAAATAAAATTTATTGTACATTGAATGTTGTTGTCATGTTGGCGTGGTAAATTTAAAACATTCTGTTTTGAAATTGTTTTTAACAATACTAAATTTGAATGAAATACAGTTAATCATTGTAGCTATGGTATATTATGTGAGTCACTTAATGCTTTGAGTTTAAAATTTTTCAAGACAGCAAAATTTGTCACTAAGAAAGAGCTTACTTTCTATAAAAAGTTTCTGTGTCAATATTATTATTTCAAATTTGTTTCAATTTATATAAGTAAATCTAATTGTAATTATTTGAAAAAAATCTATAGTTTTGATTGACAAATTAAACAAACCTATTCATGTTGTCAAATTTTAACCAGATAAAAACTTCAAAAACTAATCATGGGTTTGCAATGACTAAAAAATAATATGAAATTATACAATTTTATTAAACTGTTAGTTATATTTTTTGATTGGTTTTGAAGTATAAACAAAAAATTTACATTATTTATTTTCTATGCATAAATGGTATGAAATACACAAATCAATTAGATATTTTTCTTTGTATTCTTAATTATTTTACATATAATCAATATGTGAGAAATATATATTTAAAGTTTATAATTGATTTATATGAAAATAATTGTGGCTTTAGTTTTGGAATAATGAAGAGTTAATTAGTGTCTATAATTTATTGTATAGTTCGATATAATCGAGTAAAAGAAACATTAGTTTTGATTGATTATTATTGCATTAAAATATTTATATTTTATTAAATATATCTTCACTTTGATATTAATATATTGTAGTACTTAAAATATAATATATAGATTTGTAAGTTATTTTTGGAACAAAATCGCATTATATACATAATTAATTTTTTTGATTCAAGTCATATCGTGACTTAATTGTATTTCCAAAATAAAAATTTTGTATATTGATATATAAATTATATAATTTCCAGATTTTTTAACATTTATCTCCATATGTTTTATTTTGAAATTTCTATTACTGCATAAAATCATAAGAACAATAGTAAAGTTAACATTTGTTTATCATATACATGAATAAATATAATTTGGAAACAAAATAATAATGTTATGTTGATCTAGATTATATACATATATATACGACAAAGATTAAATAAAAAATTATATGCAACTAAAAACTAAATTCAGATTTAAGAATAAACACAGGTAAAATAATTTACTGTAAATGTTGACTACTTATAAGACTTAAAAAATATCAAAAAATGTATAAGTTTGATTTTACAAGTTATCAAACACTTTAATTGCAAAATATAAATAACCATTTAAGTTCATTAATATTTTTGTTGTTGTTATGTTTCTTAATTCATAAATTAATTCTATCAAAAATATTATTTTGAACATAAAGTAAAGAAAACAAAACAACTTTTCAAAAAGTTAATAAGTGACAGAATTGTACTGCAAGCATATATAATTCAGAAAATTTTCTTATAGATAATTTTATTTTATTATCATATTAGAGGATACAATTTTATTTGAAGATTATTAATTTATGTTAATTAAAATTGTTCTATGTATGATAATTGATTTATACAAAAAGAATTGAAGTGTTTTAATGCAGATACATAGGATGTATATATCTGTACAATAGATTATTTTTTATTTTACTAAAATAAAGTGATATATTTAATAATTTACATCAATTTTGAATTGTAAATTATTTGGATTAGGCGTGTTCAAAGATAATCTCTAAAAAATTAAATCGATTATATCTAAAAATAAAACTTTCTATTGAATTATTATGAAATATAGAATGTTAAATTAAACTGAATAATCAAACTAATTTCAAATGTTATACTGAATACTGGATGAAAAATATAAAAGGATTTGCATGAATGAATTATTAATTACTTGAAATATATACTAATGGAATTAAAGCTCAAACTATCTTGAAATGTTTATCAAAACTATCATAATGCGTTTCTAATTTTGATAAATTGTTTTAGTTTTGTAAAAGTTTTTTTACATTTCTTCAAAACTATTCCGTTCATTGTTAACAGAATAAATTTTTAACTCCTTAAGTTTGAATAATTAAGTTTGAAACGTGTTCTTTTTTATATCACACTATTAATTAAAATATCTTAAAATATTAGTGCATCTCCAATTATAGTAGAAATATGTTTGAATAAAAATAATTATAAATTTCATTTTTAAAAGCCATATTTATTATTATTATGCATATCAGATTAATTTTGTATGTGAAAACCAGAGATAAATGTGAAATATTAATAAGTTGTCAAAAATATTGTTAACTGATATTTTAATGCGTAACATAATTGAAATTATTTCAAGTAATTTTTTTATTTTTTTATACATTTCACAAATTATATGAATAAAAAACCTTGATTAAAATAAGATTTGAATTTATGTGTAATATTTCAATTTTAATAATATTTTTCAAACAACATGTGATTATAAGACTTTATGTAAAATTCAATGAACTATATTAAAAAAAGTTTTGTGACACCTCAAAAGTTATTAAGACTTTTTTGATTATCCCAAACCTTTATTTTAACCTATATAATATATATGTATTTTATTTCTAGATTATTTTGCACAATAAAAACTGTTAGTGTAATTTTCATCATATATAATAATATTATTATAATATTTCATTTTGTTTCCTTTCTTTTTCTAACTTTAATTTGCTTATTCTTTCAAAAATTGATACATTATATTGATTTTTAAGTTGAAGTGATTCTTAGAGAATTCCGTCATAAAAATAAATAAAATTATAGAAAATTAATAATCATTGAGTTTTATTTTCTAATTATGTGAGAATCACAGTAAATTCTGATTTTTTATAATTGAGATAATTTTTGATTGTTCAAAAAGTATTATTTTTATTCAAATGAATCACGAGATTAAATATTAGTTATCTTAAGTGTAATAATTTTATCAAATTATTTATGCAATGACATGAACATCAATATCAAGTATTCTATATCTAATTAAAATTGAGAAAATGATCATTTTTTTATCAATACAAAATTTAAAATAAACGCAATCAACTTTTTTGATAAGATTCTGATCAATATAACATATAATATACTCAAACAGCATTATGAAGGTTAAAATAATGTTATGCAAGACTGATAGAGGTTGTAGAATTAATAATATTCCCATCCATATGAAAATGATAAAGAACGCAACTATTTGTTATTTTTCTGTAAAATTTATAAAAATTCTTTAGAATATAATTAAAACTAACATTAAAACTGTTTATATAATTGCTAGTTTTACTAATTAACCTTTGGAAATATATGGGATTTCAATCCATATGATGATTAATAATAACGCAATCAATTTTTGATTGAAAAAAACTTGATCAAATTAATATGAAGTATCCAAAACAAACATTATGCATGTTAATTTTATGTCACATATAATTGATAAAAATTCAGAAATAGATTCTATTTCCATTAATATGATATGGAAAAAAACGCATACAATAATTCTGATCAATTCTATATAATATATATGAGATAAATATCATGAATGTAAAGAAATCATTGAATATATAACTACTAAATTTTGAAAATTTGATCATATTTGTTTTGAAAGTAAAATAATAAATATAATCAGTTGTTTTCTTTCACAATATGTTGATTTATTACATTATTTATTTTGTGATATACATTATATATAATGAAATCATAAAATATTTAACTAAAAACTAAGAAAGTTTTTCTGTTTTTATGAATACGAGAAGGGAAAAGAACGCAATTAATTGCTTTCCCACTATAGATGTTGAGTGATCAATATATCATTCTTGTAATTAACATTATATATAATAAAATTGTGTCATATTATACTGGTCAATAATTAGAATATGAGCTAATTATCTTTAATATAGATTGATGAAAATAGAAGGAAAACAATTTCAATATTCAAAATGTTGTTGATGAATTCTTTATAAAATATCTATGATATTCATTAGTTAGTTCAAAATTATGTCATATTTGACTACTCACTTATTTGAATTATATGAATTGATCATACAAATAAGGAAGAATTGATTCGCTCTAAAATTGCTATGTGTAGAATTTTGCTAATAAACAAATAATATAATATGTAGGCTATGCATTTTAAATAATAAAATTTCTCTATATTTAACTTGTTACTTATTGGAATTAAATTCTATCTCCTTAAAAACAAAGAAAAAATTATTTCTACAGAAATTTATTTTATCTATAATAGTTTTGATATATTGTTTATAAAATTTAATAATAAATAAAAATAAGATAATTGTTGTTATATTCAAATAAAAAAAATTTGCAATTCATTCATATTTTGATCAATTCGAGGATAATAATTAGCTTCCATCATTTGCGTTTTTTTTGAATTGTTGATAAATTTTCTATATAATTTTATTGATGTACATATTAAAGAATGAAATAAAATTTTTTCTAACTCATAGAAGTTTAGAAGTTCATAGCTTTGGAAATGATAAGGAATTGTAAATAAATGAAAAAAAAACATATTTGTATTAAATAATAATAATATTTTTGAAGCCATGCAGTAGTTTCACGCTTCAACGTCATTCATTTTTATTTTAGATTAATTGGAAGGTCTGTTATAACACAATTCTTAGAAGCTTCATACTACTAAAAACACCGTCCTGCTGTCTTGATCAACCGTTACCTGTTGTGTTATCAATTAGTGTGATATAAAGCGTTTTAACTAAATTTCAATATTTTTGTATTGAAAGTTTTGCCCACAAAAAATAGCTAACATAAAAATAAGGCATTTAGCTTTTTAAGGTATTTAATTGAAGAACACAATTTACAGTTAAAATTGTGAGAATAGCTGAGCCCGTCATAGCGACAATGCCTTTTATTATTAGCATAACTCAATAAAATTGTCATGACTTTTTCTTATTAATCTTGGGAAATATTTCAGAGAGACAAGTTATTAAATAGTTTGATTATTTTATTGCTTTTACACGCAAATATGATGATTAAGTGATACGTCAGAATCACTACAGATTCTATCAGAGAAATTTTCCCACGTTGTTATGCTTACGCATTGTTTAATATCTTTTGTGTTTAGCAGCTAGAAGTCAAAGAAAACCTTTACTTATGTACTGATCAATAGTGCCTTCATCTTAATGTAGTTTTAGTTTGTGCTCTGATATTGTTGTTGGGTTGTGTATTCACCGAATTTTTCTCAAATTTGCTTAGTTAGTCCATAATTTATGACGGTAGTAAGACAAGACACTTTGTTAGACTTATTCTGATTAGAAGCACTTTTCACTAATCCTACGACAATAAGGCGCAAGAATTGTAGGAAATACATTCATTTGATTGACATAAGCAATTATTTGGCATTTCCTACAATACAATGCAGATTGCACTGACATACTTAGAGAAATTATAGCCATGAAAAATTTGAATGCGTAGGGACTGACATGTCTAACACATTTAAAAGACACAGCATTCCTAAGATTTTATAAAAAGGTTATTAGTCTTCACGCTCCGTACGTCTCAACACAGCCTCCTGCTTCTCTGTTTATGACTTTACACACATTTTACTTTGTTTTAAAAAATTTCTTAAAATTTCTCTTATGGCACTTATTTGTTTTTGGTTTTGTGTAAGTGATAAACCATTGTTATAGTTTACTCTAACCTTCTCCTGTCCCCCTCCCCTTCGTTAAGGATACAATCTAAAACAGCCCAAAATGAGAATTTAACATCAGTGGCTTAGACAACTACCAGATACGAGGCTATTACCTTCTGTGGCGCTCCATTCCTGAAAACTTTCGTACTTGCCTTGTTGACATAAATACAAATTCGTACATTACAATTCATTCTACAAGAAAAAAATTCAATGCCGGGCTTTTTCCGTTTTGCCCGCCGTCACTAGGAACATCACAGTTGTTATATATTCCTCAGCTTACTGATATGCTGAATTTCTGCAAGTGATCGTGCCTGAGTTGAGGTCCAATAATTGATTGTGAAAGTACAGCTTGCAAAGTTGTATTTTCACGTTATTTGTGAGAATTAATTGAGCGCAAAAACTTGCATTTTAACGCCAGACACAATATTACTATATTCTTTAATTAAGACTCTCCAACCAGACACGCGCCTGAATTAACTCAGACGCGCAAAATGCACTTTAAGTTTTGATAACTCACAAGGCTCTGAAAGTAGCATGACTCATTTCATTTGACCTCCTTCTTCATCAAAACACGAACCGAGTGATTCACAGGTAACAGCTGTAAAAATTTTTAAAACAAATATTTTACGTCTTCCGAAATGAACATTTGATGCCAAAGCATCTGGCCGGTTTTGCGTCCAGTGCAGACGTACAAGTTGATAGTTAATAGTTGTTCAAAGCATTATAAACTGTTTGATATAGTAAAAAATACCATGAAGATTTAAAAAGTTTCATAATGATCCTTCCGCAGGTTCACCTACTGATACCTTGTCACTACTTTACTTCCTTCAAAGATTTCTACTTAAGCTCAATCAAGCCAGTACAAGTACTAGCTCTCCTGAGATCTCGCAGAATAATTCAATTGGTAGTAACGACAGGCGGTGATTACAGAGAGCAGAGACGCATTCAATAAATTTGATGACTCGCGCCTACGAGGAATTCCACTTTCATGAGTAATAATTAGAAAGCTCAATCCTAATCACAACAGAAATTAATGATCAGTCTACTCTTTAAAGTAAACAACTATTTGCTGCTGCAATTGTAGCGCGCGTGCAGCCCAGAGCATCAAAGAGAACCACAGACCTGTTATTGCCACACTTCTCCTAAGTTGAACTTGGTAGTCTCTCTAGGATCAATCCCGACATAAGTGGGGTTGTAATCAATTAGAGACTGTGGTCTCGCTTGTTACCGGAATTAACCTGGCAGATCACTCTACCAATTAAAGAATGGCCATGCACCACCAATCACCATTTCATAAAAGATCTGTCATTCTGGCAATCCTATCGATATCAGGATCTGGTAAGATTTCCCTTGTTGATTCAAATTAAGACGCAGTTTCACTCCTGGTGGTGCCCTTCCGTCAAGAGTTAGGCTAGTAGCAAATTCTTGAAAGTTGTGAAGGAGTTATCAGTTGCTGTTGAAATTTGAGGCATTTGATAGTATACTGAAGAAGTTCATTTGGTGAAAATCTTAGAAGAAACCAGCAAGTAGTCTCCGAAATCGTAAATCGCCATTTTTGTTTTTTGCATATATCTTGGTAATTTATTAATTTGTTGATTCAGTATTTTGATATATAATTTATAAACAGAATCTTCATCATATTACAGGAATCGAATCTAACAAATTTTAAATTTTTTTGTAATTTGCGATTATATCTTGAACATTGATTATATTGGTGTTTGAGAGTTGATTTCTACATATTTAGTTTCAGTAGAGAATTTTGAATATTTTTATTGAAACTTTGACCTTCTAGCTCTATTTTTTTGTACTTTTTAACATCTCAGTGAATCGTTATTGACGGACATAATCCGGATTTCATCAATTGTATTTTTGTGTGTTTTTTTCAGTTCTAAAGCTCGTATATTTATTGAATTTGTTATATACATTCTAAATATCAATTTTTATTGAAAATTCATATTTTAATTTTTGTTTATTGAACTCAGCGGTTTTACTAATCTTGTTATTTTTCTCATAGAAAAAGGATTAGTATTAGAACATTCTAGAATTTCAATAAGCTTTTTGTTTTTTTTGATGTTTGTGGCATTTTTTTGTGTTTATAACATTTGTATATTAATATAAAGTTATAATATAAGTTTTTTTGCTTGTTGTTTTTTTTTTTTTACCTTTAATCCTTATTTAGTAGATTAGCGGTTAATTTTGATATTGAGTGTTTTTATACATTTATAACTTCAATTTTATTTGATTTTTTTTTATCAACTTTAACAACAGTTTTATCTTAAGTTTTTATTTCATTTTTGTTTTTGTTGTTCTTACCGCTCTAAGCCTGTAATCAGATTAGTGTCGGTAGAAAGTAACTTTTTTGTTTTTCAAGTTTATTTTTTCAGGAAAAGTTTCTTAGTTTTTTT
>LDNA01027227.1:0-14590 GCA_001455295.2 Enteromyxum leei | reverse complement strand
TTTATTAAAGCCTGACTCACGAAAAATATATTGTCATTTTTTTATTAAAATAAACTTAATTATGAATTAAAAAAGTTAATAAAGTTTTATTTACCAAAAAAAGCCAAAAGATTCAAGAATTAAGTAAAGCCAGCGCGCACGCATACTTCAAACAAAAATGAGTAAATTTGTTGTAGCTAATGATTATAGTTATAAGAAATATGATGAGGGAACGCTTTTTTAGGCAAGGAAGAATTTGCTTTATTATATCTGTAATTTGCACTCTTCCTGTCGCCTACTACCACACATACTTACCAAGAGCCAAGTATAGTGAATTCTTCTATGACTACGATCCGTTCAAACATGCTGAATCATTGAAAAGACGAAACATCAGACCGGACTTGTTTTATGAAACGGGGCGTCTTCAGGTAGATGATGAGTGAATAACAGTTCATATTTCGCTTTTTGTTTATTCCCAATTTTTTTTATTATTAACTTCTATTTTCATTTGACTTTCGCTTCTCGTTCTTGATCAAGTTGCGTTTTAGTTTTTGAATTTTTTTCTTTAAGCTATGTTTTTTAGTTATGTTTTCATTTGTTTTTGCATATTTTTCTTTTTTAGTTATGTTTTCATTTGTTTTTGCATATTTTTCTTTTTTAGTTATGTTTTTATCGGTTTTTGCATCTTTTTCTCTATTAGTTATGTTTTCATGTGTTTTTCTCATCTATTTTTATTCAAAGGAATCTCTTCTGGTGATGTTTCTTTGGTTGAAAATATTTTCTAATTATCTTGCTGATATTATTGAAAAGATGTACTCTTCATTAGTTTTCTTGCAGTTTATGTAATTTTTCTAATCAAGTTGAGTACATCATGTCACTTTTACCACAAATAAGTTCTTGATTATTACTGCACTATGACATTTGCTTTCCAAAAGGTTATATTTGCATAGCAATTTAGCTTGAAGCGATTCTACGTTGTTTTCATATTTTTGTGCTAATAATACTTTAATATAATCTACATTTAATTTAAAAATTATACCCAACTTAATATCTTAATCAAAAACTGAGTTTTTACTAATATAAATTCACAAAACGTTTGCAATATTTGTTACTCATCATAATTACAAATAATTTTTATATTTTGCACATTAATGTAATATAGCACCAAAAAATCATTGAAAAATTCTCACCTTGAACAAAATTCAGTTGAAGTTTTTTTGATTTACTGAAATATATACACCTAATATTGCTAATTCAAAGAATCATGCAAAAACATCGGTATTAATACAAATGTGCAATCCTTAATAAACAGCTTATTTGCATAAGGCTCAATTAAAAAAATTGGGCAAAATCTGCTTTCCATGAAAAAAAGACTTGTACATAAAAGAAAAGTTCTGTACGAATTATGAAGGTTGGTGTTTTATTAGCTTTTCGGACTTGTTTTTTTCATCATAATGAGGGCGCTTCAGAACGCTGAACGATTCAGAATCGCCAATTTTGTTTTCATCAGTCTCTTTTAAAATAGTACCGAGTACATTATTTGCTTCCGGAGGTGTTGCGTTAGTTGTAGGACTATGAGAACGTTGAAACTTGATTTGAGCACAGTACATGGATTTATGTGGCGCCACTTTACGGACATAAACAAGATCCACACAGTCTACATTCAAGTGTGTGAACTGGTTTCTTATGAAACCAGAAATTTCATCTTTTTTATATGTATTTGGGGGTATTGGAGACTCAGCGCCATCCATTTCTTTTATGAAACAGTAACAAAATACAGTTGGAAGTTTAACAGAAATAACATTAAGATTTTTGAACGCAAAATCCACATATTGCAAAAATGTAACGGCAATGGCAGGTAAGTTCATCATTATATAATCAACATGTGAAAAACAAGGCTCGTTATTTGCATTTTCAGTAGAATTTTCGTATATTTGTTTGACAACAGTTGGTATGTAAGCACTAGCATCATCACAACTTGCATCAATTTTGCCTCCAACCTAAATGTTCAAGTCAAAATATAATAGTGATTTAGGTATATCAATATGAGAAAAAAAATTCTAAACTTCATTAGAATATTAATTGATATTCTAATAATTTTATAGCTAATTTCTAAGCCATTTGAACTCTAAAAAGAAAAATAGCAATATACGAAGCAAAGACTGTAATATGAAGTATATAGCAAAAAAATATTTAATGATAAACTTATAGGAATTTAAAATACCTTGTTAAGTGTCATGTTAGTTTTTAAAGCCTCAACACTTTTGGGATTTGCATCGTTAGCATAGACAAAACACTTTTTATGGTGTGCCAAAGGTATAGCAAAAGGTCCGACTCCACAGAATGCATCAATCACAACAGACTTGGGTTCAATCATTTTCACAATTCTGGTGTGCTCATCTGCAAGTTTAGAATTCCAGTAAACATGTTCATAGTCAAAACGAAACCTGCAAGACTGTTCGTTTACTTGAACTTTGAAGTCTGGAGTGCCTGCCAGCAGCTCAAGCTCGGCGTTGCGATATTTGTTATCAATGTTTTTCTTCTTGTTCACCACGCATTTGATGTATTTCATTTTCGAAAGTACTACCTCTCCTATATTCATTTTATACTGCAAATTTGTTCAAATTGAATTATTTGCCACTTCCATTTGAATTGCTATTATTTTCATGTTACACAGCTAGTATTTAAAAATCAAATTATTTACAAGTTCCATTTGAAATGCTAATATTTTAAAATCAAATCATTTACTAGTTTCATTAAAATTGCTGATATTTTCACGAATAAATACTAATATATACAAATCGAATTAGGTCAATGTCAGGATTTACATAAAGTTTGAAATAAAAATTTTTCAATATATTTGTGCATTTGAATTTGTGGAGTTTTGATCAAATGAAAGTGTCAAAAACTCAGTGAAAATATTATGAAGTTTATAGATTTATACTCCTTGTTTCTATTGAATCTTTATGAAAATGTGAGAAAAGATCCATGCAAAATTGATATTTTCGAATAAAATAATATACTCTTTCAGAATATTTAAAAAGCTATCAATTCAGTAATTTAAATAAAAAAAGTTTCAATATCATATGTAATAGAAAAGTTTTGTTTTTGAACAAATCAAAAAATAAATTGCAATGATTAACGTTTGAATAATCCTATTTTGATCTGAAAAAGTAAAAAAGATATGTACATGAAGCAATCTGATAATTTGAAACTATGAGAAGATGTGAAGTTTGCAAAACATTTAATAAAAAATCTTGAACAATAAAATTATCAAGAATAAAATCAAGAAATTAGATAATCTGAATAAAGATTTTTACCGATTAAATATTTGAAAGGTAAATGAACTTCTCTTAGATTGAAATGAGCAACATGTCCAATAATTTGCATGCTAGTAGGATGGGAAACACCAATCGGTAAAACTTTACTGTATATTTCATCTATATTAAGATTATCATAACTCAAATCAACATTTCTGGAAATAAAATCTAGTTTAGTGTCCAATTCTTTTTGTACAGTATCCAAAAGCTGGCAGTCATCTAACACGTTCTTTTTAAACAATATTATTCGATTATCTGATCTATCACTATCTTCCAACACATTTTTAAAGTTCGGTCTTTTGTATATGTAATTCTGAAACTTTTTGATAATATATTGGCAATTCTTCACTTCTACTTTCAGTGCCAACAAAGTTTCACTTTGCTTGAAGTTCGATTTATCAAGTTTACAATCCATATTTCAGGCGTAGCTTATGAATGTGAGTACAATGCGGTATATGCCTAAAACTCTGATTGTTCCTATTTATAATTCAACTAAAAAATTTCATTTCATAAATTTACATTTCATAAACATCTCTGAGCATTCACAAACTTCTTCACGACAATTAAACTCTTTTACAACATTTATATGAATGCGCATTTAATGCATTATATATTTGTTTAATTCAATAAAATATTTGAGCAACTATTATATAGTTTCAACAATATATTACTTTGTTTAATGGTAGGAATAATATATTTGGAGTGTTCCAAGCATAAACGACTAATCTAGAGACCAAAATAATAATCTAATAACCAGACTGACCCAGGAATATTGGCTATGAAGACGATAATTTTTTCGTATTATGGTATATGAACAACTCTGTTAGTTATGATTTTATTTGTCACTATAGCCTGGGAATGAAATTACAATTAGTTACTTTTGAATATCTTTTAATAAAGGGTCCTTATTTGAAATGCTTTCAAGTTTGACTACAAACAAATCATGCGAGAATAAAAGCACAGTGAATGCTTTTTTTAATAGAAAGCTTTGTCGTATCAAACATTTTTAATAGCAGAAAACTTGTTTTAAACAAATGTCAAACTTATGAACACACCAGTTTATCAACTCAAAACACAAATTTAACTCTTCAATGAAAATACTTCAACTTTCTGGTGGGATCAGAAAATTTAAAAATCTCCGCCATTTTGTACGCGCGATTACTCACAATTTCGTCACACACTCAAAGACTTTTGTTTATATTGACAAAAATTTTATTATTTTTTTCAAGCAAAAAAATAAAAATTTAAATAACTTTTGAGTTGTTGAGATATAAAAAATTAACATTTTGTTTGCAATTATGAAGAAAGCTCTGTTTTAATAAATTTTAACAGATAATGTCACAATAAGTGTTTTTCAATCATAAGTTGTTTTTTAACAAATATATAATTGAAGATTTTAATTAAACGCAAATTTTTGTGCGCATGCGCTACAATAATAAGTTTTATAACCTTTAATTAAAAATTAAAAATTTAAAACTTATTTATAAATTATAAAATTTGTTGTAAGTGTTTAAATTACTACCTAAAATATAGCAGTGCAATATTAAAACTCTATTCTCGACATATGTATAACATTGAAATATTTACGATAACAATGAAATTTATAGTATTGATCTTGTAGTTAGTGAAATGGCTTGAGTTCTAATATCAAGGTTCAAACATGTTTAATGCAAAGATTAATAAAATTTATAGATAATAGTATATCTCATATATGACAATAACACATGATATAAAAAAGTAATTGAAAAAATTAAAAAGTTTCATTTTTTATTGTACAGAAATTTATATTATTTGGAGCATGCGCACTAAAAAAATTTTCAAATTGTTCCGAAGTTTTAAATTTTAATTCCAAAACAAGAGCTTTAACGAATAAAATATATTTGAACTAAAAAATAAAGTTTTACGTTCTTTCCAGTAACAAAAGCCATTACGTGTATGGGAAATGGCAACACTGTATGAACTAGAGCCTCCGACAAACGGAAGAGTATTTTCAGTGTCATTTTATTTAAGATATTATTGAAAACCACAATTGGAGATGTAGAAATTGGACTTTGGTCGAAGGAAGCTCCTAAAGCCTGTAGAAATTTTGTCCAACTTTGCATGGAAGGATATTACAATAATGTTATATTCCATAGAGTTGTGCCTGGTATTTTTTGCTATTTTTACCCAATTATCCTTAATTTAATTATTTAAAAACCTAGGATGATTCAACAAATTTTAAGCTCAAATTTTGAAAAATAGTTTTGAACTACTCATTGATCAAATTTTTTTAAAATTATTATTTTTATAAGCATTCTACACGCAATTTTGTATTTGGCACGTAAGGAACGAAATATTAAAGTCATTTTGTTTAAAAATTTTAATATAAAGCTTTATCAAAACTAACCGAAAGTGTTTAAATTTTGTAGCAGTTTTTTCTCAAAACACCGGTTGATCATTGCACGTTTGGCTTTTGAATTGTATTAATAAAAAACGATTTATATTAGTAAACTTTTTTGATTAGTTTGTATATCCAACTAATTAATATTGCTAAAGCGATGATAAGAAAATAAAAAGTTTATCTATACATTTCTCAATAGATTTTTGCTTTTGCCTGACTGTTTTTTTAACGTAGCTTATATATAAGAATCTTTTACCAAATTAGGCAAATATTTTATTATTCTATGATTTTATCAATTATTAAATGTGATGTTTTAGTTCAATTAGTGATTCATTCTAATTTTTTCTAGCTCTTAATGATTTTTTAAAGCTATTTATGACAAAACATTAATATATTGAATTATACATAAACAGTAATGTTACAAAACATTAATCAAAAAATTTGTTATTTGTACTTAATTTGTTGCGAATGACTATTTGTGCATACGTGAATATAATATCATCTAGATGTTATAATATATTTATTCAGCAATTATAAGTGATAAAATCAAAGACTTATTGAACTCATATACTTATAAATATTTGGTTTTCGTCAATTATATTTTGGATAAAGTCAATGCTCCATATGATTAAAATTTAGCGTCATTCAGATTTATTTTATGTACTTTTTTTAAAGCAAATTTATTTATATATAGAAAAATCTGAACCCAGGAGTTTTTTATGAAAAATTTATTTGTGTCTAATATGAAGAAGAAGCATAAGGTTCATAAATTCTAAAAGTTTTGTTCGATTTAAGTGTCATGAACAATTGAATGTGAAAAACAAGTTGAAATTTCAATCAGATTTTCATATATAGCCATATTTTCCTTTTTAAAAATTTAATATGAAAAATTATAGGCCCAAACAGACTTTTTTTGTAGTTGATGTGTATTTAACACACATCTTTGGTATGCGAATGATGAAGATGTAAAGTCATTCTCAAACGTAATGAAATTTCAGTTATTGTATACACTAAGGTTGAGTTTTTTCATAAAAAATAGTAAATCTTCAAATGCTACATCAGAAATGTAAATTTGAAGATTCAGTAATGATAAATTACTTAAAATTTAGCTGACGAATAATTCTTTTTATCTTAGTTTGCATTATGCGTATTCTAATTATAAAAATGATAAAAACGAGAGTATTTAAAATGAAATTCTCAATAAAAATGACTTCAAAAGTACATTTATTTTAACAAATGACGTGTTGAAACGAGACTTATTACATAAAAATTAAATAGATAAATTTTTAGTGCAAATAAAACATCTTTGGTAAAAAAGGTTTTTAATATAGTTTTTTTAAAAGTAATTATAGATTTTATAATCCAAACGGGCGATCCAACTGGAACTGGTTTTGGAGGGGAGTCAATATATGATGGTCCCTTCAAGGATGAATTCCATCAACGTTTAAAGTTTTCCAGGCGAGGACTAGTTGCAATGGCTAATAGTGGGAGTCCAAATACAAATTTGTCACAATTTTTTATATCTCTTGCACCTATTACAGATCTTAATAATAAACACACAATTTTTGGACACGTAAATAGTTGAAAATAAGCATGACAAGGTGATTGGAAACACTATGTACAATGTATTGAAAATACTGGATCTTGAAAGGGATTGTCATAATAAACCACTAGAACCACCTAAAATTATTCGTTCAACTGTACACTCAATATTTTATATCTACTTTGAGATACTGGAACAACCTTTCAGTGATATCGTGCCTCGAGTGAAAGTTGAAAATAAAAGTGAAGATTTAGCTAAAGAAAAGCAGAGCATTTTCAAGCATATGACTGCTACCAAGTTTTTATTTA
Source organism: Enteromyxum leei (assembly GCA_001455295.2). NCBI lineage: Eukaryota > Metazoa > Cnidaria > Myxozoa > Bivalvulida > Enteromyxidae > Enteromyxum > Enteromyxum leei. The sequence continues at coordinate 7,060 of LDNA01027227.1, read as the reverse complement.
GGGTTTCATAAAAATATAGAAATAAATGTCTTTTATCGTTTGGCGATGATATTGATGAGGAAGAATTTGACAGTTTCAAAGTATTTGTTTTCCACTTTATGTTAGTCAAAATCTAAAAGCATTCACGATGCTGTCACTAATGACCCAACCTTGAGCCATCAATCTGTTGAAGTATCACTCGACGACCATTTCATTTTTCATAGGTTCAACCTGTTGAAAAAATTCCAAGTGAAGAAACTAAAAAGTGCAGCATTGCGGAAGCAGAAAAAATTGAAGTTGATCCAGATGAGCTGAAAAAAAGAAAATTGTACTTTACACTTGATTTTTTTTCTATTTCCTTAATTCACCTTACATATAAGTTGTGCTATCGTACTGCTTTGACAATGCATGGTGGTTAAAATTCGATTTTTTTGTTAATCACGTTCTTTTTTTGTCTTGACATAAAGTCAAAATCGAGCTCTTGGCTTTTTGGACAATAATAATATTCAACTTCATTCTTGGCATTGAAAAGTCGAAATTAGAGCTTTTGGCTTTGTAGGGCAATAATTTTGTTCATTTTTATTATTTGGCATTGCATTAAATCGAAATCAGATTTTTCTAGTTCTGTATGATAATTATTATATTCAACTTCATTCTTTGGCATTGAAAAAGTCAGAATTGGAGCTTTTGGTTTGGTAGGACAATAATCATGTTAAATTTCATTCTTTGGCATTGCGTTAAGTCGAAATCAGATTTTTTTAGTTCTGTAGGATAATAATAATATTCAACTTCATTTTTGGCATTGAAAAAGTCGAAATCAGAGCTCTTGGCTCTGTTCAACAGTGGCCACGTGAGTTTTTTTTATTGCATTGCATGAAGTCTAAATCGGATCTTTTAGCTCTGCAGAATAATAATTATATTCAACATCAGTCTTTGGCTTGGCAAGAAGTCAAAATCAAGCTTCTGGCATTGTAAATAATAATTGCTTAGTTTTTCTGGACGTTTGTTCATATTTATAAAAGTTTGTCAAAATATATTATTTTAAAGGGTGTCGTCAACATATGTTTATCAACTTTTCTATGACAAACGACTAAACTCACGTATCGTCGTCGTTCATTTTTTATTCATGTGCATCATCTATGATACATATTAATTTTGATATAACTAAATGTGGCTCATTTTGATCAATATGTTGCAAATTATATATATTAAGGTTTGGTTTATCTTTAAATTGAAAATTATTTTTTATAGCGATTTTAAAAGTCGCATTTTTCATACTGCGATTTGCTGGAATATTTTAAAATTCTAATATTGTGAAAAAAAATTTTGTGGCATGCTAACTAAAGATAGCATTTTAATAAAAATATAATTTTAATGTTTTGTGCAATTTGTTTAGAGAAGAAATAAAGCTTGAGCAGAAAAAAATCAAAAAAGATATGAAGAAAAACATGATGTCTTCAATAAAAAAGAAGAAACAAGTTGAAAGTATGCTTAAAATTTACCCGATTTAATTGGCGTGAATGAAAGTGTTGTGGTTGAGACTTGAAGAACTGTGAAAATATAAATGAGATTTAACTATTACATGAAAATATCTTTATTTGAAAACTGAAATTTATTGTGCAATAAATATATAGAGTTGAAGCATGAACTCAATGAGCCTGGAAATGAAGATGAAGAAGAAAGTAATTTTGGAAATTTCAATGAATATGGTAATTTTGATGTCGGAAGTGTTGATGATTACTTAAAAGTTCATTTGAAATATATGGTGAAAAGCAAAAAAAGCAAGCTCAATAGCAAAGACAAAAGAGTTAACAGGGAAGATTTAGTAAAATGTTTCTATTTTTAGTGTTTAGGTATTGGGTTTACTCGACAATTTCAACAAAAGACTGCGGGATACAGCTACAATGGGTGATTATGAAGAAATTGGAGTTACGGGTGATAAATCATGGTTTTTTTAATTTTTATAATTCTAGGATGACTCATAAACTTAAGTTTGAAAAGGATTACGTTGTTTCTAATGCTAGAGATGCCAATGTTGTTAATATTGATACATATGAGCTTAATGATCCAAGAAATGTTCTTAATAAACGTGACAGAAAAGGAAAAACAATATAATTCAAAATTTTGGCTTTGTATTTTCTTCATTTTTTTATTTTGTTCAAAATATTGTCAACTATATTTCTTTCTTACTTCAAAACATTCCAATCATATCTTTTAGATTCAATTTGACATTAACTGCAATCAAATTTTTTTGTACCTAGGAAAAGAAGCTGATGAACAAAAATGAGTTCCCCAAAAATAATATTAGTCATGTGTTGTGCGTTGGTGGATTCGTAAATACAAAGAAGGAAATAAAATTTTCTACTTTTGCTTGAGTATTTATGCCTTCAATGATGCATCAATTTTTTACAAATTTAATTTTTGGATTGAAATAAATGTGGTTGAGAGGTTGGCCATAAAACTTTATTTAGCGAGAAAATGATTGAAATGGAAATTGATAACAGTATTGATCTTTTTAATATAATTATAAAAAGAAATCACTTGAAATGACGGGATTATTTTAGTTGTTTCCTTTAATAGTGCTTTAGTATTTCAATAGATATGATAAAATAAAATTTTCACATTAATTCAAACGAAAAAGTGGCGTACACAAATATTATTTGAATTTTCTAACAAAAATATTTGTATGGTTCATTCACATTATACATTGGATTTGTCTGATAATAAAGCACAGAAAAGTTCTACAATAATGAACCATTTCTTTATAAAGTTTTCAATTCAATAAAGAATTGATTTTTTACCGGTGTAATGTGTTTTTGAAACAAATGTCACTGAATGAAAACAATTTAAAGACTATATTTGAGAAAACTATAATTTGTATTATATATAAATAAATTTTGAATTAAGCTTTATAAGTTTAATCAATTTTGACTCTCAAATAACACATCAAAGATATTTATTTTTGTTTTGACTTTATAATAGTCATATTTGAAGTTTATATGATAAAAGTACAACTGTTTGGCCTGTGCAAATTTTTATTAATCTTCAGATTTGACTGTGTTCGAAATCTTTTTATAATACATTAATGATATATAGGCAATTATTTGAGTCCAGAAGTATCATAACTAATTTCACCTTGATAAAGCAGAAATTCATTTTCAGAAGTTTTTTAACAAAAAAAGACATTTCAATTATGTCTATTATAAACAGCAAAAGCTCAGTTTAGTCAAATAAATTCGCCTTTTTTGGGTATACTGGTACATTAGGTCTTTCTAAGCATGTTTTTAATTAATCATCAAAATAATGCACTTTGTAACATCAGTTTTTTAAATATGTTAAGAAACAAAATAAACAGCGTTTTAATGATTAAAACCAATAAAACAATAACATTATTGACCTCAAAAATAGTATTTCCTTTTAAATTAAAAGAACATCTTTTGAAAGGTTTCAATAAGATATTTAAACTTAATATTTATGTTTGTGTTCTTTCAATTTACCAAATACTTGCTATTACTGTTTTTGATAATGCACTTAAAAAGTAAAAATTCAAATTTACAAATATCTAAATACTTACCTACGAAATCTTCAATTTGAACTGCATTCACTTTATCTTGACGCCATTTGTAAACATTTTTTAACGCGCGCATTCAAGTTTTGACTAGAGAATTAGTGCAAAGTAATTTTACGTGTCAATAATACTTGAAATTTTTATTTCAACCTAATTATTTTAAATTTTGTATTTTATTATATTAAACTCTGATGAATAATGATATTAAGCTATTGATTCACATTTCGAAGGCAATAAAAGATTCAATTTTGGAACATGAATTTTATTCAAGACTATTTCACTTATTTTCTGTTATTTTACGATGATCCATATGGCTTTGTGTGTTTGCAAACTATAACTTTAACACATACTTGAGGCTTTTATAATGTGACTTAATTTTGAAATTAATTGCTCAAGTTAATCTTAATCTTATCATTAATTGATTATGAGCAATTATCTAATTATATCTGACATAAAATTATGGAATTTAATTGTAATGAGTCAGCAGTAAATAATTTTTAGTTGAATTAATTTTGATAAAGTATAAGTTACGGATTGTTGAAATATACCTTTGTGGGTGGTGAATTAATTTTGTACTCATAGGTCCCGTAATATAGCTTAAGAAAGGCCTTGGAATTATATCATTTGATTTTAATTAGCTTATTGTGTTTTGCTGCGAAATTGCTGATGAGTTCAGACTTGGATACTGAAATCGGCAAAAATATAACATTTCAGAACTTACCAAATCACTTGAAAGAAGTCTTCTTTCTGAATTTTCATTTTTTTTGTAGTTATGCAACAATTCCGAGAAAGTCTATGCAGAAAGAGTTGTTGAATACTGCTACATGAATCAGCTCTGCTATTCAAAATGCTTAGGTGCTTTTTGTATATATTTTATATGATAGCGCAACTATACATTTCTGATGCTGAACTGTACTATGTGAACTTGCTAGAACGCAGCTGCAAAGGTCTCATGGTACTTATTCCAATTATTTCATTGTTTTAATCAATATAATTATTTCATATGATTAAGTCTAATGCAAGCAAGAATTTAGTCATACGCAGGAATTCAATTATATACAATAATTTTATTTTATTCTATAATTCAGTTATTTATATGGTTTACACATATTCAATAATTTGATTTCTACATTAATTGAATCATACACACGGTTTCAACCAAGTACACTACTTCCCTCATATACACGAATTCAAATATGTACTCGTATTTTATTATATACACGTGTTTATCATATGAATTTGCTTAATTATACAGACAACTTATTCGTATAATACAATTATATGCGAGAATCTAGTCATATACAAGAACATGGTTATATACACGTGTTTATCATGTAAACAAACTTATTCGTAAAGTGAAATTATATACGGGAATCTAGTTATTTACAAAAAAATAGTGTTATACACGTGTTTATCATATGAACAAACTTATTCGTATAGTGAAATTATATGCGAGAATCTAGTCATATACAAGAACTCAGTTATATACACGTGTTTATCATGTAAACAAACTTATTCGTAAAGTGAAATTATATGCGAGAATCTAGTTATTTACAAAAAAATAGTGTTATACACGTGTTTATCATATGAACAAACTTATTCGTAAAGTGAAATTATATACGGGAATCTAGTCATATACAAGAACTCAGTTATATACACGTATTTATCATAAAAATTTGTTTTATTATAAAAACAAACTTATTCGTTCAATTAAATTATATACGGTAATCTAGTCATTTACAAGAACCTAGTTATATACACGTATTTATCATATAAACAAGCTTATTCGTATAGTGAAATTATACTCAAGAATCTAGTAGTGTACGAAAACTTAGTGTTATACATGTGTCATAGTACACAAGAATTTAATTATGAAATAGATTTCAAATATATACACGAGTTGAATCAAATATGTTAATGTTTTATATAGTATAATAGAACTTCCGTATTTTTCTAAATGTAAATAAAACCTTTGAAAACGGAAATTATTTGATTAATATAATTCACTACGGAATTTTGCCGTTGTGAATTTGAAGGTCAGTAGTTTTTATGAATTGAGCAAGTGCAGTGTTTTTATTTCATTATTTTTTGTTGATATACTTTTGTCACCGTATGATCAGTGGAAAACCGGCGTATATCTATTGTAGCTGATTTCACAATTATTAATTGAAAACTAATACAATACGCAAAATTTAATTTTCTAGACGTCCGAATTAAGTTATTAAATAGACTTTACTTGTGAAAGCTTTGAAATAATATTTATTTTACATTTCAATACCATCACCATCCCTGCTATAATTTATTTATTTAAAAAAATCAAACTTTAAAAAATATTTGATCTCACAATTTATATTTTGAAGAAAAACACTTTTAAGCAGTAAATTGGTTTTCATTGTTTTAATTTTATTAAAAATCATTCAAGAATTGAATAAAATGTAAAAATATAACAGATTTAAGAATATTTTTCTCAATTTATAAAATTAAATTAGCGTTTATTATAAAGTAAAACAGGAGGTCAAATTAATTTTAATATAGATATATCCGTATCATCTGTCATACTTTTTTTCAGAATTTTTAAAAGACAACCCAGCTGAATATTATCGGAAAATGTTTGACTATTTACTTGAAAATACTAAAAGCTACGATTCAATTCCAAACATAACTGCAGTGGATGCATTACAGTTATTGGGAATAGGCAGAAATGAGTACATTGATATAACTGTAAAATGTAAATCAAAAAAGGTAAATTGTTAATTTTGATTTAAATTAGCCATGGATTTTTCGTAAAATTCCGTACAGAAATTATATTCAAAAAAATCCAAACTTGTGGAATTCGTGTAGCGATTGGTGGTTAGTATGTCCTTCATATGTTACAGTTGACGACATTAATGTATAACTTTTTTTCTAATTTGAAGAAATGCTCAAAAGAAGAAAAAAAAATGATTGATAAATTGTTAGCGTCATCATACATTCCTCGTAAAGATATTCCCTCCCATTTGCTACTTTGTAATAACACCGTTTGCTGCCTTTTATTCATAATGTCAATTTGGTTTACATAAATTAAGTCTGAGCATAAACAAATAAATTATTTTTAATAATTGGTGTATTGATAATGTTTTATGGGAATCTCATAAATTTCATAGTTTAGAAGATAATTTTATGCTCAATTTTGCTTATACTATGTTTCGTATATATGAAATAATTGTGTATTTACTTCAAGTGTTGTACTGGTATAAGTTAGTAATTTGAATATACTTATGCTAAATTACATGTTTTAAATTGGTAATTTGAATATACTTATGCTAAATTACTTGTTTTAAATAGGTAATTTGAATATACTTATGCTAAATTACTTGGTTTAAATTGGTAATTTGGATATTCTTATGCTAAATTACTTGGTAAAGTTAGTAATTTGAATGTACTTATGCTAAATTACTTGTTTTAAATTGGTAATTTGGATATTCTTATGTTAAATTACTTGGTTAAGTTAGTAATTTGAATATACTTATGCTA
>LDNA01026935.1:0-12158 GCA_001455295.2 Enteromyxum leei | reverse complement strand
AAAGCGTTATTTTGTTGGTTTTTTTGTATAATATACATATATAATTGTAAAGCTATTAACTGCAGTGAGAACTCAAAATATTGGCTAGCTTTTTATAAACGTCATTTTTCTCTCTTGTTTTATATTTTAGTTTTATTTGTTCATGAATTTTGTTTAATTGAATATCAAATCACTTGTGTTTGATGATAATATATTTCATTTATAGTTTTGTGCTTGGTGAAACTGTAGTAATTTAATTATCATATAAAAACAAATTAAATATGCTTTTTTGTAAACATCAAACTTTATGATTATTTCAAGTGTCATTGTTGTCAATTACTATGTTAATTAATTATTCATTTATAAGTTATCATAATATAAGATAATTGGAAAATTTTCATCTAATATGGCTAAGGGATTATTTTAAAAATTGGTTTCCTTTTTCAATTCACATATTATGTTCTTATGAAATAATTTTTTTTTAGACTTGAAGAATTTCAAATAAATATTTAAAATTTTTTAACATTATGAAGCGTTTTTACATTTCAGCGTTTTGTGAGCATGCAAAATTCAGTATATACTTAATTCATATTCTTATAAATAATAAAATATTAGGTTTATCAAAACGTACCAATTGTGGCTAGTTTGGTCCAAATACCACTTGGAATGAAGCAACTATCCGAGTATTTTATTAATTAGTTCAAAAGAAACCACTTTTTTGTATTAATTTTGTTAGCTGAGTAAATTTAATAATTTTTTGGGGTTTAATTTTGTGCTTATTTGATTAGATGGCTTGAATTGCAGATAGTTCATAAATACAACTTGAATGAACAGGATATTTATAAACTTAAGAATTCTACTCTTATCGATTATCTTATAAGTATCTTTGTTATTTTTATATTCAAAGCTAATAAACTTGACATGACTTGCCAAATTTCTGAAAAATCAAGTTCCGATATCACCAGTATTTTTGAGATGCAGGAAGTTGACTCACAATTAAAGTAAAATTTTTTTTTGCTTATACCTGAGTATAGTTCATTCTGCGCTATTTAATTTCAACTGAGTGTAGACACACATTTACATGTGACTTTTTTAAATCACAAAATAGAAAGTAAAATAACTTTTAGTTGTGGAGTATATAACTTGATGTTTACAAATGAATGCCTAGAAACACCTTTTCATGAAGCACTTGCTGAAAGTTTATTGAAAGTTATTTACATTGTGTTTCATATTAAGTGTCCCATTGATTGCAGAACTGAAATTTCAAAAAATGTAGTTTTCAATGGAGGTTTGGCTGTGATTCCAAATTTTAGGTACATATTTAAACGCGGCAAAATAGGAAAGTGATTGTTGAAGAAGCTAATAACTTTATAAAAAACAAAAATGGAGACTTTGCAATTTCAAAATTACAGTTTCAAGTGAAAGAACCTATTTTTGAATCTTCATGTTCTGCCTGGATTGGAGGTTTTTTTTAGCATAATAAACATTCAGCTTCTATTGCTTCTACTGTATACAAAAATCTTGAAAGAAAATGTTTTTATCGTGGTGTTGTTCCACCACTTCCTTTTATCAAAAAGTTGTTTGCTGATAAAATGTGGCCGAATTTTGACTACACATTGGAATCAGACGGTAACTAGTTTTATAGCTTGTTCATACTTTTTTTTCTTTCAGAAATATTTGTCTGCATGGAGTATGATTTTTTCATACAATTTTTACTTATTTTTTTTAACTAATTCAATTGAACTTGGATTAATTTTAATTTGGATTTACGTTGATGAAACAAAATTTGCTTTTTTATGTGTATTGGCAATCATTGTTTCTTAAACCAAAGTTATCTGAAAAATAATGATACTTTTTTTTATAAAGTTGACTAAATTATTTTTGTCTGCTAACCCAACTAAATAATTCTTGTCCACTAACTCAATTTAATATTTTTTCTTACAAATTTGATAAGCCTAGCTATAATTCATTATTATTTGAAACTTTATTGTTGTATTTTTATACACAAAAAAACGAATTTTTGTAAAACTCAATTTGTTATAATTTGCGTTTTTTTAAAGTATTATTTATGTTTTTTTTATTTGAGCTGAAAAAATAACTTACAAAACAGCTCTAAATACTTTTTCAAAAATCTTAAGTTTACGAATAACTTTATCAACAATTAAAACTATTTTTACTTTATTTGAAAATTCCCACTTTTGATTATAGCATTTTATAATTCACACAAGGCAAAATTTACAACTCTTTTTTTCTTGAAATTTGTTCATATAAATTAGTTTTATAAAAAGCCATTCGTTACTCAGTCAGTGGCGTAATACTAGACTCGAGCTTTACATGTAATTTTTTGAAATTGATGGTTTTTTCACAATATATCATAGTTTTTTTATAAACAACTGACGACGGTTTAAAAGGGTGTGCATACAAATTTAAATATTAAGTTGGGTTTTTCATGTCATTAGCTTTTTTAATTCCATTTCAGTGTGTTTTCTTATACGCTTAGTATTTTATTTAAAAAATTATGTATATTTTGTTTTTCTGATATTTCTTTATTTTATATATAATATTTGTTAGAAGTATCATAAGTAGCTGCATAATCTTTCATTTTATTGTTGTATATCTTTTCATTGAATTTAATACTATTGAAAAAATAGTGAAAACTATGAAATCTTCTCTTATGGCCATTGTGTGATATATTGCTTTTTTATTTAATTGTTACCTTACTGAAAAAGCAAAAACCATAAAATCTCCTTTCATCAGTCACTGTGTGATAGTGTATTTTTAGATAACTTTTCATTCAATTGTTAACGCTACTGAAAAAGCAAGAAAAATATTAAAATCTTATCTTATTAGCCATTATTTGATATAGTGTTTTTTCATTTAATTTTTAGCTCTATTTTAAAGCTAGTGAAAACTAGGAAATCTTCTTTTATTAGCCATTATATGATATAGTGTTTTTTTTATATAACTTTTCATTTAATTTTCAACTTTACTGAAAAAGCAAGAAAATTATTAAAATCTTCTTTTATTATCCATTATTTGATATAGTGTTTTTTTAATCACTTTCCACTCAATTATTACCTTACAGAAAAAACAAAAAGTGATCTTTTCTGCCATTTTGTGATATAGTGTTTTTTTATATAACTTTTCATTCAATTGTTACCTTACGGAAAGAACAAAAAGTGATCTTATTGGGCATTGTGTGGAATGAAGTGTTTTTCATTTAATTTTTAACGCTACTGAAAAGGTAGTGAAAACTGTGAAATCTTCTTTTATTAGCCATTATATGATATAGTTTTTTTCAGATAACTTTCCATCTAATTTTAAACACTACTGAAAAAGCGAAAAGTGATCTTATTGGTCATTGTATGATTTAGTGTTTTTCATTTAATTGTTACCTTACGGAAAGAGCGAAAAGTGATCTCATTGGGCATTGTGTGGAATGAAGTGTTTTTTGCGAAAAATAATGAATACTGGAATGTGGTAAAATATGAATGAATTTTGTATTGCTCGTTTTATATTGAAGCGTGCAATAATTTTTTACTTTTTCAATGTTTTTAAATCAATTGAAGATATGAAATCAAAGAAACGTTATAATGAAACAGTTATACTGTATGGAAATGCGACAACTTTTGAGATTTATAAAGTTGAATATTAATCTTGTCATTTCATAACATATTCTGGAATTTGAGGAAGATTCATGGTAACAAAAAATGATTGATATTGAGTCCTATGAATTTTGAAAATTTTTACAAAGATGAGTATTTTTGTTTGAAATGTTGACAAGTAGAGAACTTTTGAAGTCTATTTATCAATGGTCAAATTTCAAAATTTGTGAATCATAGTTTTGTTTGAGAAACTTATATACATTTTTGACATTTGTATTATATCCATTAATTTGTGATATGATGGTTTTAGCTTTTTGCATATATTAAGGTTTTTTGTGTGGTAATTGTTTTGGATTCAAATGATGATTCATTTTACTTGACAAGTTTTGCTTTTCTTTAGTAAATAACTACTATCTCTAAAAGATGAATCAATATTTTAGTTTTGAATACTTTCAAACTTGAATAATATAGCAATAACACATTTATAGGTGATTTTGCTCAACTAAAATTTACTTTTTTCAGTAAATTTGAACGGTTCAAAAAGTGGTAAATCTGCTACTAAATTGTGAAAAAATATAAGGACTTATAGTAAGTATTTTTAGCTTGCAATATAGTTTTCAGGCACCTTATATATCATAGGTAAATTAAGATTTATAGTGTTTGTAAACTCAACTGATCTTACTTGGTTAATGCGAAAATAGTTGATAGGAGCATCACTAAATCAGCACTAAATATTAAAATATAATAAGTTTTGTTTATGATAACTGTTTAGCTTGAACACAAAATATAGTTCCTATCATTTATTAATAAATCATATGAGCTATGGCTGATTTTCCAGTAAGGCAACAAATTGTGTTTAGTTTTTACTATCTCAGAAAAAGTATTGTTTTAAAGAAATATGATTAGTCTATTCATTTTATATACAATCACTCAATTAGTTTGAGAAACCCGTATATTAAAATATTCAATAAAAATACGACTCGAAAATTTCAACGTTATAGGAAAAAGTATCTGATTGAGAAAATGAATAAATTTTAAAGAACGCAAAACCTCATAAACACAGTCAATTTTAGTGCAATTTTTAGGTCAAAAAGGGCTTGGGGAATTGTGCCCTTTGCTTTCCACTCAGAGCAAAAACGTTTTTTATTATGGAGTATTTAATAAAAATATGTGCGTTTGTATAGTATATATAAATTGTTTTTATTGCGCTGAAATTTATTTTTGAATAAGTGATTCCGTTTCTAAAATTTTTTGGCGGCATTCATTATTGGGAAACTTGAAAAGATTTAATTGAGAGAAATTCAACAAAATTTTCACTGAGTAAAACTGGAAAGTTTTGGTTGACTAAAATTTCAACAATATTCAGTGAAGCTATGATAGTTTTATTTAAGAAGTATATTAAAAAGAAAATTAAAAATATTGATGGTAAACTTTGTTTTTCAATTGGCTTTACAACAATGTTTATCATATAAAAAGGTTTTTTTCATAAGACTTGCAATAGTACATTTTATGACAAATATCAATGAATTCGTGTTTTTTCCATTATAAACTTTATTTGAGGTGTTTCAAAAAGGCACATTTTAGACATCTTTACAGAATATCCATGAACTGACGTTTCTATATTGTAAGGTTATTATTTGTTATACATATAACACACTTTCTGGCTGAATAAATAAAGCAGACTTTTTTTGAAAATGTTTAATTATTTATTCAAGTCACGAGAATTTTATTTTTAATTAAAATGAACAATGCAAGGGTAGCGCATCATTAAAAGTATTTCATATATATTATTCTGTATAAAGCCATTAGATATTTTCATTTTAAATTAAATGTATCTGCTTTATACTGCACAAAGTGATTTATTGTTTTTGGCCAAGACTTTATTTTCCACATACTCAGTTAATTTGAAAGGACTGTGGAAAGACTCATCACTGCTTTTTTGTCAGCAATTTATTGAATCATGAAAACTCAGCCATAAGAAGTTGAACAAGTGTGATTTCCATAGAACTAAAAAAACTCAACCCAAAGAATTGAAAAAGTGTAATTCCCATAAAAATGAACAAAAATTGACTCATGAGAAAGTGTAACTTCTACGAAACCAAAAAAACCAACACGTGTAATAAAAACGAATCTAGCTAGAGGCCAAAATATTTACACAAAAAGGCGGGAAAAAATAGAGTTAGCGCATGTGTTCAGTTAAAAAATAAACATTTTGCAAGTCTAATATCTTGCACGAAATTCAATTTTAATAATTATTATAACGGAAGTAAAGACTAAAATAAATGAATTTACCAGAATTTAAACTAAAAATAAAACTAAATAATTAGCTGAAGAAGCCACTGCTCAGGAGCATGGTCATTTTTACCCCACCACATTAAAACACCGTAAAATCTCCATATCTAGAGGCGGTCAAATGAAGGTATCAAATAATTTAAGTATTTTAAATTGTTTTCACTTAAACACAAATTGCCAAGCCTAATTATTCATGTACCTTAATGGCATCAATAATATTCGTTTTTGTTGATAAATGCTTTTTAGTTATATTACTTAAAAATCTTAGTTTATTATTTTAAAAACAGACAAAACTATATATTGATTAAACTGTTGATCAGACATTTCTAGATTGCCATTTCGTCCGAAAAAATATATTTTTTATATGAGGATTAGAAGGATTAGCTTCTAATAGGCTTATGATAAATTTGAATGTAACTAAACTGTGTATAGAAACTGTGATTAAAGGCACACTTTTACGTGCGCGATGTTTATAACCTTGTATCATTAGGGCTGTCATATTAATAGCGTTTAGCAGTGGAGCAGAACAAAAGCAGTTTTCTTGAAAAACTTATTTTCATTAAAACTATTGATTTTGAAAATTTCTTTCATTTAAACTATAAGTTCTTATAATGTGTTTTCGAGGGAACTGATTTATTTTCAAAATAATCAATATTCATTCTCAAAAGAATCAGTGGCCTTGTGAAAAATTAGAACTACTGGCAATGAGTAGGATTCTGAGCCAAAGGCTCTTACAAGTGTTTTTAAAATACATTCTAGATGACATTTTGGAAGTCTCTTTATGTTCAATTGCAGATTTCATTTTTGATTCAACTTGGTTTTGCGAAATTTCATATTTTTTTATAAAAACAAAATAAATGATCTATATTCTTATCTTTTTATTTTGAAGTTTCTTATCTATTTATTTTGAAGTTTCTTCTCAATTGATTTAGATAAAAAACGAAATGACGTACATTAATTTATTTTTACATTATCATTGAATATATCAATGAGAATTGAATTCCAGGGTTAATATACACACACTGAAACCTCTCAATTGTTCAAATTTGATTGTTACATACTTTTGACCATGTTTCTGTCAACTTTTCATCATTCATATTTTATTGAGATTGGATGAAAAAAGATGGTTTTTATTCATATAATTTTTTCAATTAAAATGCTTATATTAATGCTATAATCTTGCTGAGAACTCAAACATCAGATTAAATTAGATATCAAATACTAAAGGTTTTTTGACTTTTACTAATATTTATATTTTTTGGAAAATAAACATATATATATATATATATATGTATGTTTCCAAAAGATTACTACTTTTAATTTTATTTACCTTAAAGATTTAAAAGACTTATGGATTTTTTGACTAAATAATAATTTTTGAATTTTCACTCAGTCAATAATTAAGTATATTTTGAAGGATAAAGCCTTAACATGAAGCAAAATGACTTGGAAAGTTAATTAAAATTGTTTAAATACACAAAAAGCTAATAAAAATTGTTTAAATACACAAAAAGCTAATTAAAATTGTTTAAATACACAAAAAGCTAATTAAAATTGTTCAAATACACGAAAAGCTTATTAAAATATGTTGTTAATTAAAAAGTACAAATAGTCTCATTGCGAAGTTTTTAATAACATTCATTTCAATTCAATAAATTTTTTAATTGAGCTCATAATTGTATATTGGATGATAATTGAGCGGTTTATAAGTGATTAAAACAATTAAATATAAATTATTATTTAGCAAAAATTAAGATTAATTTCTGACAGCATGCTAATGCGTTGTTGATGCTGTGTGTAAGCAAAACCTAAGTTAGAATAAGCTGGTGGTGGTAGATTTGGAATAATTATATGGTAAATGACTTCTTTTTTGGTTCTATTGCTGGTGCTTGTGCCAAAACAGTCATAGCTCCATTTGATAGAATCAAAATCCTTGTACAAAGTATAAAATTGTGCGTTTATTTTGTTTAGTTTCCAATAAAGATTTCAAATTATCAGTAAATACGCCTATTATTTAATTAAATATTACAGATATTATGGAAAATAGCAAAAAAAATAGTGAATGAAAACGGTTTTCGCGCTTTGTGGAGAGGCCACACAGCGACACTTACTAGAATTGTTCCTTATTCAGGAATTCAATTTAGTGTAAATGGATACGTCACAAGCTTCATTAAACACAAATACGATCTGACTGAAAAGTAACTTATGCTTTTTTCAATGCCCAATTATTATTTTACTTGATCAGTTAATACATATATATATATGAAGATCAAAATTTGATGAATCTTAGAGATCTGAGCCCCCAAACAAGATTTTTATGCGGGTGTGTAGCTGGTGTAGTCAGTGTTTCAATGACTTACCCTCTTGACTTAATCAGAACCAGAATGGCTGTAACCGACAAAAAAAGGTTTTTTTTAGGTTTTATATTTCTAGTTACTCAAATATAATTAGTATATTCAAAGTAACAGTTTATAATGAAGGCTACAAAGGTTTATTACGAGGCATGCTACCTAGTATCATTGGAATACTTCCATATTCAGGGAGCGCATTTTTAACATTTTACTACTTGAAAAACAAAATTATCACTAGTAAAATGAACGATCCTTCTTCTTGTAAAGATCCTTCATTTAGTGTATCAGAAAAAATGCTTTGTGGAGCTTTTGCCGGTCTTTTAGGACAAACCGCTAGCTACCCGTTTGATGTAGTTAGAAGAAATTTACAAACTGATGGAATTGGAGCCAAAAATTATAAATTCAAAAGTACGGCAGATGCTGTCAAATACATATATTCCATGACAAATTCTTTTAAAGGCTTTTATAAAGGTGTAAGTATCAATTGGATAAAGGGTCCTATTGCTACATCAATTAGTTTTACTGTTTTTGAAACTCTGAAACAACATTTTTCTACATTGTAATTATTCTTTTTTAGATATGTGTTATTTTAGCCGAATGGCTATTTTAACATATTCATTTGTTGTAGAATGTTCTATCAACTTGAGTTAATAATACTCTCAGCTGCCTTTTTTTAACATACAAAGTATCAATAGCTTTTTTTAATCATGTGAGAACTATATTATCAATTGCACAACATATATCCGTTTTTATTCTAAATATCGCGCCAAGTGATTCATCAAATGAAAAGCTTACTTGAAAAAATTTAGTGTTTTGTACGTTTTGCAAAGCGATCATCAAATTTGATTGAAATTAGTCAGTTTTTGGTTGTTTTTTATTAGTTCACTGTAAGTTTATTTTAAATGAGTCAATTTTCATAGCTAAATGCAATATTTTTCACACAGGAATGCAAATTGTATACTGTAGTTGAATGTAAAGTACAATTTTTTAAATATTTTAGTTTTTTCAGTGAAACAAATATATAAATCATTAGAATCAGACATCAAGTGAGTACGAAATTTGGCCGGTTCAGTGTATTTGAAAATGCTTCACAAGTAAATTTCCTCTTTTTCATAATTTGGTTTTAATAATATTCAGCTCATAGCAACGTATCTAAATATTTGTAGTCTTCATTTTGCTTCATAGCAATATAACTTTAAAAGATTTAAACTAAATATTTTTATGTTTAGACTTTTTTTAGAAATGGCTATTTATTAGTTGGGGGTATTCATATTCAGAAAAACAGTCAGTTTTATAAAGCATTCATAACTTATAACATGTCCACATTTTATTATTTTTGTTTATAAAAAAATATTTTTACACCGTTAAAATTATATTTTTGGTTTTTAAAATATGCTATTCTGCTTAAGTTGTCAAGGAATTTATTATATTTATTCATTCAAAACTTGTGTAAATGCAGGTTTATGTGCATACAGATTTAGTTTTATCATCAATTGTTTTATTTGCAATAAACTTACTATGTGTTTGGTGCGTATATCTATCGAATTACTATACATATTGGCCAACTTAACAAAAATTTTGTTTTTGCATTGTATATTTTTGCTAAAATTGCATTAATGATGAATTTAGCTCAATTTTTTGTAAAATTTAGGCATATAAAAAAAATGATTTTATTAAAAACACACAAAGGACTTGAGATCTCAGTTGGTTGTGAATCCAACGACTTCAGAATTTTGCCAATAAACTAAGCAATAATTGGAAAAAGTTTTTAGCTTTGTTTTCAAAACATTTTAAAACATAAATTTTTAAATATTTCAGTAAAAGTCATAGGCTTAAATTATTTGAATTGTGAAATACACAGATATTGGTAAAATAAGTGATTCTTTGCTGTTGTTTATAAAAATGAATTTGGGTTTGCATGAACACAAAACAGTTTCAGGTTTACTAAAACCTATGAGCATCCCTCAAAGCAAGCAATTAAAGTATTCTATGAATTTGAATGAACAGTATCTTTTTTTAGGTAAAGCCATGAATAAAGAAGCTGTCAGTGTTTTTTTTGTTTCTGTACATGAAATATCTGCTTAAACGACCTTAAAACTTTAAGAAAAAAAACTGAGCTAATGCATGAAACTTTATTACAAAGACTAAAAAGCAAATGCAAATTATTTTGAGTTTTGATTTGTAGACAGAACAATATAATTTGATATTTACGTTTTTTTTATCTTGAAATAAAATAACTTTTTGAAATGAAATAGCAAATATTTAATAAAATAAAGAGCTTTAATTTTTTAAAATAAGTGCAATAGTGTGAAATATTTTTTGATTTTACAATATGATTGGGGTTTTATATTTTGCTGATTTTTAATCAAACTTGGCAAATTTTTGATAATTAAAATATGTTCATTTTAGCAACTTAATTTAGTAAACTTATTTTGTCGTTTAGATATATCTATCATAATAAACTCAAACTTTAAAATATTTTTTAACAATGTGTGCTTTAATTCAATTATATATAAATAATTTTTATAACTGAAATAGAAAGCTAATAATTTGAATTTCATTAAGGGACTCTCTATTTTGTCCAATAAATCTAAATATGTTTGAAATGATTGATTTTATTTGTGCTTCTAGTGTTAAAATATTTGCTTGTTCATTCAAAAAACCATCTTTAATTTTTTTATACACTATCAATATGGGATGTATAGAAATTGCCCTCAGATTAGCTCATTTAAAAAATTCCATAATTTTTTTTAAGTTGACAAAAATGATCAATTTATTGCCATTGAAATTACTCACACCTTAGATATTATTTAATATAATTTTTAAAAGACACAATTAAAAACCATAATTGCAGTATGAACTATGTCAGTTATAAACTACCCTTTCAAGCACTCTGAATATTTCTATGTATGCTCGCAATGCCAAGATAAGACCCAAACGCACAACCGTTGAAACCAGCTATTAAAAATACATTTCAGACAATATAATATTCAAATATATATGGAATGGTATGTGTAAAACTTCATTCCTGCATTGTAACAAACCAACTGAAACAGCCTTTAAAATAACACTAAATAGAGTATTCGAGGAAAATTCAATGGTATTTGTTAACGCTATTTGCACATTGTAACAAACCAACTAAAACAGCCATTCAAAATAAAACTAAAAAAGCGTAATATTTGAAGAAATACAATGGCATGTAAAACGTCACATCTGCATTGTACAAACCATAGGAAACAGCCATTAAAAATAAAAAGGCATAGGAAAAATGCAATGGCATGCATAAAACATCATTTTTGCATTGTAAAAATAGAAATGAAACAGCCATTAAAAATAAAACTAAAAAGGCATAAGAAAAATGCATTTGTATGTGTTAAATGTCATTTTTGCACTGTAAAAATAGAAAAGAAACAGCCATTAAAAATAGAACTAAAAAGGCATGAGGAAAATGCAGTGACATGCATAAAACGCCATTCTTGCATGTTGAAAAGCCAAAGAAATCTTAATTCTTTGACAAAAACTAAACTCAGTGGAAAGATTTCTTAATATACTATAATAAGTATAAACTCGAATGCAAATGCCATAATAATAAGAGATCGCATATGAAGTAAAATCAAAACTTGAAATTAGTCAACTTCAATAATTCTTATTAAAGCTAAATAAGAAAAAAAAGTTCAAAAATGATCAACTAGTGCAACAAAACTCATTGTAAACTAGCAAAATAAAATCAAAAAATATCCTACTCACCGCTAGAAGCAATAAATAAAAATAATTATTTAGAAAACTAAAATTTTTGGACTAAAGCCCTATCTGAAAGCTTGCATTGTGCAAATTAGAACACATAGAAAAGAAAAAGCGTAAAAAACAACGTATTATAGTTGAATGAGATCGCTACAATAAAAAACACCAAATGAAGAACTCATTTAGTCAT